>JAVDBV010088630.1:0-17701 GCA_032619315.1 Piper longum | reverse complement strand
TAATAAAATAATGTTGATGCTATATATATATATATATATATATATATAGCATCAACATTATTTTATTAAATTCAATTAAGAAAATATAGAAAAAATATGTCACCCTCCTTTTAATCTTAAATTAATGGCCGGAATTATAGCCTAGTTTTGGTCTTGCAATTCTTAATGGAGCCAGGTTGCCTAGTCGTGAGTTAATTAAGTGGCAAAGGACTATTTAGTACTTAGAGGTTGGGAGATCAACTCCCACTTAACCGACCAATTTCTTCAAACATTTCCAATCAGGGGAATTCGGGTCAAAAAGAATAATTTTTTTGACATGACCAGGTTTGCCCTAATGCTCTTGCAGGAGAGTGACTCGTCAAAAACATTTTTAACCCAATATTACAAATCATTAATTTTTTCAAAGCAAAATAATTATTACTCGTCAGTTTAAGATTAACCCAAAATTTAATTCGAGTAGCTAGTGGCACGCTAACCTCCTAACGTTCGAATGCAATTGACAAACATCTAGCCAATGGTTGGAAACTTGGAACACACACACAAATATATATATATATATATATATATATCCTCGAGTTGGTTGATTGTTGCCCATTACTAGTTTGAAACTTCTAGTTCTACATAGGTAATTCAATGTTTGATTTAACTCGATTTAGTTTGATACTCGGTTTTGATTTGATACTAAATGAGTCGGGCCTAGGCTTATATCTCTTCAATTCGGCTCATCTTGAAAGTTGATATTTTATTTCAATAATAAGATTTTGACTATATTTATCTTAATTTTTTTAAAAAATATTTAATTAAATTATAAAATGTCAATTTATGATAATAGTTTAAAATAAAATTATGCATGATTAAAATTTCTTTTATGCATGATTATGTTAAAATTGAGATATTTTAATTATAATTAAATTTTAGTATAAATTATACAAAAGAAGAGTATCGGTAAATACTAATCACGTAATCTCGAACTAAACCTGAACTCGAATTAACTTGAGGACTTATTAGTTTAACTCAAATTTAAAATCAAATGAATCAAGTTTGAGCTGAATAAAATTCGATTGAACTCATCCAATGAGCAACCTTAATTGTTCGTTTGTGTGTGTGTGTATGTATGTGTGTATAATTATACAATAAATATTAGCCTAAGACTAATTATAGTGGATCTTTTAATTGTTGAACTTAGCCTCTTTAAATTAAGAACACATGATTTTGCAATTTTCCTTGAGCCATATTGTGTATCAACTTATAATTAGAAATGAAATAATGTATTAGCTCTTTATTTAAGATCAGCTTTCATTTGATCAAACTATTTCAAAGACCAAAGCATTATGTTGTGTTTGAGTTTTAAAATTGTTATGAGTAAAATGAAGTTTTCATTTGATGAGTGATAATCAGTTGGAAGGCCTCTTACACTCAATATTAGCAAGAGAAGCATATGTCATAGCACCTATTTATTATTGAAATTTTAAAATTAACAGAAAGATATTTAATAGGTGATGATTTACTTATATCTGATTGGGTCTTACAGGGCAAAATATGAAAAGATATAATTTAGAACAGAAATCTCTTCACTTGGGTGCATGCAAGTGGTTGATTGATCAATTATTATATGATCCACAATAATAATAACCAAAAATGTATAAATAAAATCGAGATCAAGGTACAATAAAAGTAATTATATATTCTAAAAATAATTTTAATTAGGTAATAAAATAAAGTGTTATTTAATAAATGATTAAAACCAACAATTTTTTTGTTAGTTTTAATTATATAAAATGATTTTAAAGGGCATTCATGCATATTTGCATTAGGTTTGAAGCAACAATGTACATGGACAAGCAAAAGTCCGTCAAATTTAATGCAATGAGAGGCTTCCGGGTCCCATATTTTTAAACTAGATAAAGCCTAATAAATGCCCTAATTCCCAGAGACAGCGGTGAAACCAAGATGCTTGGCTTTATGGATACAAGAGCATGTGATATTTTACCAGTAACGCTTCCATCCTTCTAACCTTTAGCTAGACTGGTTTCTTGATCTTTTCTCTTTACAAATCACATCCCTTGTATGCATTTCCCCTCGTTTATTTCCTCAATAATACCAGCTGATTATACTTGGGAAGTACCCATATATATTTTGAATTCTTGATCATATGTAACCTTTCATTATATTGTGTATATTTATAAATATAGCTGGTACCACATTTATTTAATTTGTAGGTATATGTAGAAGGTGCCCTGAGGATGTATATTTGTGACCAGGGATGTATATATGTCAATCCACGTTGAAACCAAAATAAGATGAAATGTAGCTGCTTGGACCTGGTATATAATTAATTTTCTAATGAAAAAATTATTTGGGTCAGGTCGTTGCCGGTGATATAAGAGCTAACTCAGACTGTGTGTTATATGATAGGAGTTTGTCTAGATACAAATTAAGATAAATAAGCTCATGAGCTATAGAAGGGTGGAAAGTAAGATTCCTAAAGTTAATCCTTTATTAACTACTTATTAAGGTTAAATCTAATATATTTATGTAGACGTGTTTATAATTTTTAACTTAATTAATTATTTGTGATAAGATGAATAGTCTACAATTAGACCGGACCATTATATTAATAATCCTAATAATTTTATGGGAGTTATTAAAAATTAAAATTAATTTTTTATTATATATAATGTAAATAATTAACTCAAATTCCTAAACTTAAATCACCTCAATGGCAGGAGATTTGACAGGAAAATATAAGGAGATTTTGATTCCATATTCTAAAAATTATTAAAAATTTATTTTAAAAATACATTAGCCTTCTCTATGGGCTACCCGGCTTAGTAAAAAATTGGAACATGAGTGTTAAAAACTTCCCGGACATAGTCATACTTAGCAAGATTTGTGGAACTGAATATCAAACATATTGGTACAGAAAGCCACATGCTAAAACCATTTTTTGTCGAAGCAAAAGTCACTCATGAATTTGACACATCTGTTTGACAATCGAGCAGCAGTGTCTAATATCTATGAAGCTTGTGAGGTTCATCTTCTTTGAGTGCACTACAATATATATTCATTCGTCTATATAAAATCTCTGTTTACCTTGTGCAACCATGCAATTCTACCCGTTCATGTTAAGAGAAATAATGGGAGACACAAGAGATAATGGATACTGGGTATTATTGTGTTTTACTGGTGAGTATTGGAATGATGACTGCTGGTTGCACCAGAAAGTTCCTACACAAGTGTGAGCCATTCAAATGGCTCACTAGACATGATCGAAAGAAGACCCCACTAATTTAGGACTAGTCTGAGGAGGCCATCCCCTCAACTGGTGCTGGTAGCAGGCCCTTGTCTCATTGCTGTCTGCCAAGGGGGGATTCAGTGCAGAACCTTGTCCATTAGCAATATCAAGGAGGAGAACAGTGTGACTCTGGAGGCCGGCCTTCTTCTCCACCACTCCGTCAAATGTCTTCATCTAGACGTGACTATGTCGTTGTACGATATAAATTATAAAATCAGAATTTAAATTCGATGATTATATTTATTTTATTTATCATCTATCCAAATTTGCATTACCTGTACCTGACATAAATATGATTTAATTAAATAAAATAATATAAATAAAATATTAATTTAAAATAGAACAAAAATAATAAAAATATTATTTTAAATATTTTTAAATATAATTTCTTAAGTATTACTTATTCAAATCAAATATAAATCGAGTCAACCCAAACTTATATATAATTTAAATATTTATAAATCCAAAAATTTTGATTAAATCCAAATTAAATAAAGGAGGTTAGATTCAAATTGGATTTACTAGGATATCCAAACTCATCCGTAATAAAAAAAAAAGTTATGGTTGTGGAAATTAGTTTAATCCAACATGTATGTAGTTAAACTTGATATATAAAACCCTTTGTTAATAAAATAAGTTGTTGGTTTAACTAAAATAATATATATATATTATTTTAGTTAAACCAACAATTTATTTTATTAATAATTTTTTTTACTATCTAAAATTTTAATTATTAAATTCTGTCACTCAACTTATTTTCTTGTTGCCCAACTAAATTATCCTTGTACCCAAAAATTAATATATAATACAAACTTCTTGTCATGATCGGTTTGGTGTAGTACAAATTATGTTCCTTTGAATGACTACATGCCCACTAGCATAATATCTACATGGATAAGCATGGATACTCTATAGCTTGATTTTGCTTGATGTTGATTTTGATTTAGTTTGCAAGGTCTAAATCAAGCGGAGCACAAGACGGCCACTTCAAGACTCTACTTGAAGCCGAATATTCTACATGAAATAGATTATTTACTATGCTTATATATAAACATGTGTATTTATGTAAGCATATTTATAAATTAATGAAGTTTAGAACGTCAAGATGATGTTACATATGAAAGTACAAAAGTTTTGTGTATATCTTATTTTTCATATATATATGAGAGAATGATCTTTTTAGTTGTAAAAATAGAATTTAGTTGCAATTTTTCTGACAAAAAAAGTAAAAATAACATCCAGTTAAGCCCTTAAACGAAAGAGTTTGGACTTCCAATAAATCATATTTCCCATAAACTCACTCAATAGAAAATCACATATTGCTATACACCCATTTGGCAAAATGTAATATTTCAACTAAGGGGGCAATAATTAAGATCATAGAAAATATTAACCTATTGGTAAAAAACTTTCTTTAGACGTCTTGCAACGAATCTGGCCCAAAACTTGTGTGGGAAAATTAGAAATTGTAACCCTAATTTGTGGTGACAAAAGCCCCTTATGTCTTATAAAATATGAATTTGTCACAATATTTGTCACAGAAAAAATCTATGTCAATAGCCCCTGCATCTAATTGAATTTTATCACGTATACCATGTCAAAAATTTTGACACGGTTATTTGTCACAGCCTAGAGTGTCAAAAATTTTTATACCAAAAGTCGTAGTTAATGACTTCGTCAAAATTTGATGCGTTCTTTGACCGTTATGTTGTGATAAAAAGTTATTTTTCTACTATTATGCCAGTGTAAATTGATAGATTAAGTCATTTTACAAAAAAATGTTAACTCAAATTTAAAATCTATAATTATACCGTAACTAGTCATGCGGTAAGATTTGATTTATTAATAAAAATCGAATATAAATTTTTAATTTCGATTAATTACTTTTAAAGAGATGGCTTAGGCATAATAATTTCCTCTGGGCCAAGTTATTTTAGATGATATCAAAACTAATCTAGTTTTGTATTAGATGATACGTTAGACAATGAATGTAGGTTAAATTCTATAGGCTAAGTAGGACATGGGCTAGATTGTTAGCTATGGGCTAAGAATAAAAATTTCAATGACGAAATTTTTAAGATGGGTGCATTGTGATTACTTTAATTTGGTCTCACATAAAATATGTATTATAGTAAAATCTAGTTCATTAATGAGAATGAATTATATATCTTTAACTTTTGTTAACCACTTTTTTAAAAAATAATTTAGACCTATTAATTTACTCGTTGGGGTTTAATCGTTACAACTCATTACCTAAGCAGGCACCAGATGAGAGACTGATTTGGAAGATCTCACAATGTTCTTTTTTTAAAGAATATTAACTATGATGATGTTATAAACTGACAATCTTAAGTCATTTAATCAATGATAATTAACCAAAATTATAGATAAAACACACACTAATATAGTGAATCTTATACAAGTAAAAGAATTCCCAATTTACTCACTTTAAAAAATTCTTCATTTATGATTCCTCTCCTCCGCCATAGCCTAGCCTATGCCCATCATCTAATATGGTTATGCCATCTAATATGATTTTAGGTCATGTGTAATACTGTCCGTAACAACTCATGAGAAATTAATGAGCCTAAATCATTTTAAAAAAATAATTAATCAAATTAAAGCTTTAGATGGGCATCTTACTAATATACTTGATTACGTTAGTAAACAATGATGTGAAAATAATTTTAAAGAACACTCGATGTATTTTAACATTCAACATAATATAACTCAACTTGGCTAGATGTATTCATTCCTTGAAAGAAAAAACATACAAAGAATTATAATATTAGTGGGTAATTAAAAACTTTCCTTTCTCATAATGAGTGTAGAGGAGACAAAACCTTCCTAATAAAATGGTCAATACATGAGTGAGGAGGAGGCCTAGTGGAGAAACCAATTAGCCATTGATGCAAAATGACGGTGGTGGCCCACTTAATATATGTAGACAGCACCTATACTGCAACACTATGGGGACCGTATAGATAAGAACCATATTGGGCGGGTAAATGCACTCCACATCGATTTGATGTTGCTCCCCCTCTCTTATCCCAACCAATCTCCCACATTACATGGCCAAGAATTTGGCCTTTCTTCTCATTATCCTCCTACATATTAAGTGCTGCGTGTGAATAGAACCTGTTACAAATGCATACATATGATTGTGCACCACACAAGTAGCCACACCCACCGGTTTGAGCTTGGAACACATTTAATGTCAGCAACGGTGGTGACAAGGTTTTATGTTTATGGTAACAAATAGGTCCGGGGGAAGGAGAGAAGAGAGGAGAGGTACTGGAAGGGCCCAGACGGCGACGGAACTTGAGAATCGTAGCCGGAGAAAGGCAGATGGAGGTGCAATTATGCACGCTGCGATGTCGACCGGAGGTAGGGATGAGTTTGAATATCAATATCCTCAAATCCGATCCGGATCCAACCCATTTGCATCCGATCTAAAATAGATCATATTCGAGTTTAGACTTTTAGAATATATAATAAATTTAAAAATTTTTAGATCAGATATAAATTTAAGGTGATGTAACTCGTATCCGATCCGAATAAGTGATATTTTATAAAATTATATTTTGAAATATTTAACTTTTTTTTATTTTTAAACTATCTTTATATTAACACTTATATTATTTTAATTAATTGAGTCGAATTTAGATCAGATTTAAGTTAGAAACGGATATAGTAAATAAAATTAATATAATCTTTGAATTGGGGTTTAGATTTTCTAATTCTAGATTGATTCAGAAATGACCATATTCGATCAGAATCTATCCCTAACTGGTGGCAATGTTTGTAACAATCTAGCCCAAGTGTAATTTTATATATTAATTTTATAACGACTTCAATTCTCATATATCACCAGGCTTAAATATTCAAGCCAGCCACTAGCTATCCTATTAACGCACAAACAATGTGTATCATAAACATATAAACGATCAGAACAAACACAGTGGAAAAACTTAAAAGCCATTGTTTTGTTATTATAATATCCAAACCGTACAAACTATAATATTTATAAATATATAATATAATGTTCTTATTCAACTAATCCAAATAATCAGCATACTAAATTCTCAGAAGAGCTAAGGCAGAAAATAGTTGAGTATTGTCATTCTATCTACATCTTCAAGTCATCTGCGCATGGTGTGAATTAACCGCTCAGTTTCAATTTTGGTATTGAGTACTCTTCTACGAATAACTGTAGAAAATAAAAAAACAGACAAATAATTACACAAAACAGCTAAACAATATCTAAAAATACCAATTCATAATCATAATTTACATACTTGTTTAATTATAAAATAATCAACTCAAATAATAACATTTTTATTAATTTCTTTAATTTATTTAGATAAGTATTAAATGCATAACTTTTTTATGGGATCTTATAATTCCGGAAATGACATTGGTTTGGGAAAGGCATAATTTTATAATTTTTTTTACACTAAAAACTCTTTGAATTGATTCAACTCCATGAGTTATTAGGTCAAACTCTATGAATGACTGTACAATGACTATTATAGTAATTGATTTTTCGAGCGTGTCATAAAAGATCAAAACATATTATTTTTTTTGATTGGTTAAATTAATATTTTTAAGTAATTTATCAATTTTAAGTGTTAGAAGAATAATATACACTAATTTTATATAATTTTTATATACATAATTAAAAATTTAATATAAATAACTTCAAGTTCATTCTATGATATACCGAGTCAAATCTGAGTTTTAAATTTTAAAATTAACTCCACTTTATAACACACTGAGTCAAATTGGACTTTCTAATTTTTAAATTATAGGGAAAGGTGGGGAAGCTATGAATTAATGGAGAGAAAATGAGTGAACCAACGTTGCCTGGTGGAAATGGCGAGATGAATGGAGAATGGGACTAGGACCGGACATTCTTGGACGTCATCTCGTGCCCTTCACGTGCCCACCGTCTCCCTTTCTTCTCCCTCCCTTTCAAACAGCATTTCTTGACTACTGCAACACTTCATGTAGATGTGAACTCTTTAACTTCATTTTGGTGCCATGAAAATGACAATATACAGGCAACCAATCTTCCTTAGTGTTATGATGTAATAACAATAATGTCTATATTAGTTGAAATGTCATTCCATGCACCTTCTATCTTAGAGCACGTAGATTTTAAATTTTATTATAACTTAAAAAATTGTTCAAATCGACTTCACTCTACAATTTTCTCTGGCAAATTCGTGGATAATTCCATACTGATAGAATTTATTATTAATTGATCCCCAATGAAATAATAAAAGTTAATAAAATATTTTTTATTGAATTAAATCAATAATTTACAGTAATGTAAATCGTATATTTATTGATTATAAGGATTGAAAGAGCAATATATTCCAATATCATATAATATTTTATTTATTTAATTAAAAAAATAATATAAGTAACTTTGAGTTAGTTTGAGGTGACCTTGAGTGGACTCCTTTCTATGGCAATGCCAAGTCCAATTCAAGTTTGGATTATTTAAACTATAGTTAGAGATAGACTTTGATATTAAAGATAGATTCTTGTTAAATAAATTATAAGGATTTGATTTTTTTTTTGTATTTTGATTAGATAAATGTTATACTTTTTTATTCAAAGTTCGATTTTGACAACTCTTTTATTATAAGATTTGATATGAAGATAAAAATATAAAAATCTAATGATGAATATATAAAAATAAAATGATTTTATATATATATATATATACTAGCTACCTACATGGTTTAAAAAGTCAGGACTCAAACTCAACTCGTTTGGCTATAGAATGGATTTAACTGGAAGTCGACTTTAACCTGACGAAAAATTATTTATATTAATTTTTCAATCTAACGAGAAAAAAAATTATCAAATTATAAGATATTGTTCTCTTTCATACTTGAAATTGATTGATAAAAATATGATTGATGTTACTTTAAGCAATTTAGTTAACTAAACTATAATGAGAATAATATGTTTTTAAAAGTTTTTTTCCATGACTCAAAGATGCTAGCCAGACTCAAAAGAATCAATCAAGAAATATGTGACCGGAAATCATTTGTGAAGTTTGATCGGGGAATTCATTAAGTGGACTCGACCTAGGAAGTATTTAAAGCCAAAAAAGAGTTTTAAAACCATGACTACTAATAGTCTACACTCTACAAGAGATGCCGAATTTTAATTTATTTTTGGAAAACATGTTCTTTTTCTTGGGCTCTCAATCAAGCTCTGATACCAATTTTTAGGTACAATATGTGCATAAAAGGGATATGCAATAAATGCTATGGGTCGCTCTTAATCTGAAAATTAACTCAAAGAATAAGATTTTCTCATTAGTTAATTGAAGGAATAAAGCTTTTTCATTAGCCTATATACAAATCACTAAGATCATTCCGATAAATATAAGATAAATCTAACAACTCATTTTCACACATCGCATGTCCCTAAAAGCGAAACACACAAAGGAGACTTCTGAAGGAATAAGACTTTTCCATTAGCCTATATACAAATCACTAAGATCATTCTGATAAATATAGGATAAATCTAACAACTCATTTTCATACATCGCATGTCCCAAAAACGAAACACACAAATAAGACTTCTACAATTGGTGTAGGCAAACACTAATGCCCATTTGGAAATGGTCCCTAAAAAGAAATTATAATAAGTGTCACGGGTCTCTCTTAATCTAAAAATTAACTAAATAAATAAGATTTTTTCATCAGTCTATATACAAACTATTAAAATCATTCATAACCGACATGAGATAAACTCAACACTTTTCCAGTAATATTGAATTAAAAAAATTGAATTCTAAAAGTATGTTTACCGTTTATAATCTATTTTGATGTCATATGACCATGGTAAAAAAGGAAATTAATTTTGGAGTTGCTTGGTCGGAGTTTAATTGGATATAAGAAATGTAACGAGAGCATATATATATATATAGTCATGTGTGGACGGTGTGGTAAAGGCTTGTGGGGGTAGTGTGGGCATTGACCATATTTGGCAGTGGGGATCTTGGACCATATCCACTCGAGTTTTCAACCCTACCAAATCATGGACGCATGTGTCTCATGTCCCACCTCGTGAAAAAGAACTCCTTATCTTGTGCTTGCACACGTAAAATAAAAACAATTTCTTTTTTTTTTAATAAAAAAGTGGACACTTTGGGAGAATGCACACATAAATTTTATTTTTTTGAAGAGCCCAAGAAAATATTTTGCAATTTAGGGATTTGATGATCTGAGATAGGGTTTGTATGAGCTCTTTTGCTTTTAAAATAATATGTAGAAGTTTCTCTTTTATGTATTATTATGTAATTTCCAGATTTGATATAATGGTACTTTCTCAACATAATTCAAATTGGTATTATTTTATTTATATAATTTATTTTTTTTTAAAAAAGTCACAAATAAATGATTCTATATCATTAAAGGATTTGAAAATTTAATACTATGTAACCATGTATCTATAAAAATTGTAAATCAATCTCAAAAAATAATGAGATGATGAAGGAAAGAGTTTCTCGTGAAAGTGAATATTAGCAAATAAAAGAAAAAAAAAACAGCACTACTATAGAAATTAGAAAATGAGTGGACTAGGATTCCAGGCACATTTCAAATTAATGAAAAAAAAATAATTTTAAATTCTTATAATATAATGACATTGGTTTTATTATGCTAACCTTTGAATTAATAAACGCTTTTATTCTTTTTACCTCTGTTTTAATTTTATTATAATTAATTTTTTTATTAATATTAATTTAAATTATGTGTTGTAAGACCTTATAGCTAATATGATTGTAAGATTGAAGCAGCTTGAATCAAATCACTCACCCATTAAACATCTTTTATGACAATTTTATTCTTTTAAAATTAAATGAGTATTATTATTTATGCTTCTAGAATCATTATGACAATTTTATTCTTTTAAAATTAAATGAGTATTCTTATTTATGCTTCTAGAATCATTATTTAGTTCTAATCGTGAATTTTAATTGATTATTTTTCATTATTTTATTTAATAGGTAGCATTTATAACTGAAAGGTTTTGAACCTTAGAAACCCAAAAAAGCTGTTTCATAATTATTTCTATTTTTTATTTCTTAATCTTAATACAGCTGGATCACCTTAATTGAATGGCTGAAACTCAAAACTCCAGTTGGATGGGCCCTCGTGTTGCAAGGGGCCCAAATTTTGTCAAGCCCACAACAGGGACTTCCCTTCCCGAGGAGTCTCTCCTCCACTCATCACTCATCTGCGTTAATAGCAAGATACACATGGAGCAATGGGCATCCCTCAAGTTTTAACATAACAAGGACAAAATAGCTGGCAAGATTGGTCTTTTTAGAAGTTAGTTTCTTTGAATTCATGGAGACCCATAGTGCCAAATAAGCATGGTTGGCATTTGGTGTTTGATGCTTGGGACAATTTACTGTTCTTCTTCTTCCTTAATCAGCGTCATAGTAGTTGAGATTTATGACAGAAAAGATAGGTTGCATAATGAACTCCCATATTGCAGTGTATGGTTCTGCGTCATACTCAACCAAGATCAGACCAGGCAACCACCAAATCCATCAATAAATTTGACCACATCTAGCTGCTTGTGGCCAAGGGGGATCAGATGTGAAGAAGACAAGGATTCCATTGACAAAAGTGAACATGGAACATGTCGAAGTGGGGGCTGATCCACAATCAGGGCTCGCGATGAGCCGAGTTGGAGGCGGGTCACGCTGGGCTTGGTTGGTAAGCAAACAAACCCATGGGTTCTTGCTATATTAGGGTAACACCAGGGTTAGATTTAGGGTTTTGCTTATAAGTCTTCAACTTTTTTAATCACTTTATAATAAATAATTTAGTCTATTATATTTATAATAACTCTTATAAAAATTAGTTTCACATCTTACACTTCATAGAGAAGGATCCAATATATACATTAAGATGTGTTTATAAATTTTTAGTTTAGTTAATAATTTTAAAAAGATGGTTTAGGCCCATTAACTTATATTAATTTGGCCGGATTAATACAGTTAGTATTAGAGCCAGCTTAAAATTATATTAGACTGTGGAATATGAAAGAAGAAGTTTAGTACAAAATTTCTTGAAGAAAGAAAAGTGAAATATATAAAATCCAAGAAACCTAATAAAAAAATTTTGAGAATGAAATTTCTTAAAGTTAGGTAAAATATTGTAATAAATCTTGCAAAAAAAATTTCAATATATAAGTATATATATGTATATAATTTTTTAATTTAGTTAATTATTTTTTAAAGAATGACTAATCTAACCGATCTAAAGCTTGGACTAAGTTGAGCTCAAATAATATCCGAGCTGGCTTGTTGCGACAATCAGTATTTTTCAATTGTTTTTTTTTTCATTGGTACATGGTTAAAAGATCTTATTTGATTATTGTATATGCACACTAAAAACAGTCGTAATATATATATTTTGCCACGATAATTAGATCTTTGTTTCATGTTATTTGTTAATCCCCACCGTCCTAAATGGGCCGCTACTGAGCAGCTTGGGCTCAATCGTCTCTTTAGAAAACTTAGTTATCCCCATGTACCAAGGCAGGCTTCCATTTCTATTATCTTTCAGATGAGCTCAATTATTTTTGTAGGAGGTTTCTTTTTGGGCTCAATATCTGTCAAATAAGGTTATACATAATACTCTTGTTTTTAAGGTTATACATAATACTCTTGTTTTCAAGTCTTATTCAAGCAAAACCCATACTTGATCTTGCCGGGGGACGGCGGCCAATCTGGCCGCGCCGACATATATAATTGCCCAAGTGTAATTGCAATTAGGAAGTTATTTAGATTTTGAACATTGAAGAATTACTTTAATCGGAATGAATCATGTTATATCGATGTTCATCACCCACATTCTTCACCCTCGTTATGAAATAAGCGTAGGTGTTAGTCATGATCTACAAAATCTGACTTATGTAGTTATACACGGTCGTCGGTGGAAAATGTTGGCATAATGTTTTTTAATAAGAATATGTATGCATTGAGTCCTTTGATATTGAAAATATTTATGATGGCTTCAAGGAATATATTGTTGGTATATCTTCTTATTTCTATATGGATTTGCATTATATGATCATCAAAGCAAAGCTTTTGTCACCTTTTGTCTTTACCACTTGTAGCTAGGTAGTGTTGCAACAGGTCAGTTGGGTCTGGATTTTGCAAGACTCTAGCCCAACACAATATTAAATTATTAATTATTTTTTCATATTTTGTTGGTATTTGTCTTTTTTACATTTCAAATATTTAATAAATTGAGCCAGTTGTGTGAGAAATTATAATAATTAATGAGGTGGTTGGATATTATACATGAGTTAGTGAAATTAGAAGATTATAAATATATAATGAATTCCTTTTGAAAAATCAATTAATGAATAACATTTTCAACTATAATTTAGAATTAGATTGTTATATCCCTTTCGAAGTGAAGAACCGAATAGAGATACTAATTTGGTAAAAAGTGTTTACAAAGACTTTATCAAATTGGTGTATGATTATGGTTTGGTCGCGCGTCTTGGTAATCAAACTTAGCACCCGACTGCGCTGAAGTTTGATTGGGTTTAGTAAGACAAATTTTGTGAAAATATAGCAATTTCTTGCAAATCTGGGGTTTTCTAGTGATTTTTGGCCATGGTTGGCAAGGCGGCTGCCACCGGCGGAGACTTGACCGACAAGGTGGCATGGTTGGGGTTGCGGGTCAGCAACGCCTCAGCGATCTCGACGGGACCATGGTAAGGATGAGGATGACGGTGCTAGCCGTGGGTATCGGTAGTGATGCTTTGTAACACCCTACTTCGGTTCACCCTTGAACCAAACCGAAATTTTTACCAATGACTGAACCGTTCATTAATCTACTTGATTTAGTTAAGTCGATTCGGATCTACCCTCGGTATCTAAAGATGGTGATGCAACATGAAAGAAATGGATGAGATGCTTGGTTTCTAATGTTGTTCTACATGTATGTTGTGATATGCAATCAATTATAAAACAAACCAAACAAATAAAAAGTTTTTTTTTAAAACAAATAGTTATTTTTAGAGCAAAATGGGCAGAGTCTCCCCTAAAAGTACAATAGGGACCACCCTGTCAACATGAAGCAGTATATATTTATATCAATAAACATCAAAAGTACAGTCAAAACACAACATTCCCTTCACATTCTACTTATCATTACTTTCCTCATCATCTGAGCCGAGTTTAAACTCCATTTCTATCCCTGTTTATTTTCATTCTCAATTTCCATTCACATGTAAAATATTTATATCTATATACAGAATGACATTCATATTTCATCATTCCAAGAATTTAAGACTCATCATCATCATCAATTACACTCGACTGGTACATGTGTGCGCAATTTTAGTGCTGCTCCACAATCCTAACAACACTCATTCCTCGCAGTTCTCACTTACATAGATAATAAAAAGTTGTTGGGTGAGAACTGCGAGGAGTGAGTGCTGTTAGGATTGTGGAGGAGTAATGATGTTTTCATTACTCTATAAGAAAGAGTAATGATGTTTTTATTCAATAAGAAGGTTAGCTCTCTTATAAAAACTTTTATAAGGGCAATAACTAAGAACTGTCAACCTTGCGTGACAATCTACTTAAGCTATCCCTTGCGTGGGAAAATCATTCTTTTTTCTTTTAGCCTTCTACATCCTCTATACACTCTTTGCCCTGAGTACAACTGCTGAGTACTCTCAGGCATATGTCTTTACTACCCTTTGAAACCACAAGTCTAGACATGCGCTGCATAGTAGTATCTATAAACATCCACACTTCTCTGGGTTTGAGAAACTTAAAGGTGGAGTTATAAGGATCCCTCGAGAATACAACAAACGCTCACCAATTCCAGAGCCCGCTTTGAGGAACACACGCCCTATCTCAAGACATGATCATCAGTTTTCCCTCATCTCACATTTCACTGAAAATGTGAAAAAGTGCATGTACATATGCATGTGTAGGGATTTCAGTATAATAAGCCCGAATGGATTGTGATCTGGATCTGAATTTTTGGAAACAAACTCGAGGGATCTCATCCTCGAAGGTTATTAATCCAAAAATTTCATACAACTTGATGACCCATCTGGAGTGGGATATAATAAATCCACTACTTATCACAACCGTTTACTTGTTTAAATAAAACATGACAAAGTATAGAAGTCAAACTAGAAGCAAGTCCTATATGGACCTTGTAGTAACTCCAATCATGTCCACATGCCTAGGCGACAAACTCCTACTCCTACTCCTACTTCGTACCTACAAATTAAACCAAAAGCTAACACCTGCTTACGATGCATTCACCTATCATATAGTACACACACACACACACATCATTACTCACACATCAATCATGCTTCAATCCATATAAGATTTTCTACGTTATGTTGGATTAGATTACGATACTTACTTAATTTACCTAATTAGTTTCTTAGCATTCGTTTTAATACACTTCAATCAAGCAATTCAAAATTTTATTTATAATAAAAATATTTTAACACATTAATTCATCAATCCTAGCATGTTGTTCTAATAATTATCACCATTAAGTAATTAACTCAGAGTAAATTATACCTCAGATTGTTTGCAATCGGCGACTACTAGGGTTTCGTTGCACGACTCGAGACTTGAATTCGTTACTTGACGACGCCCAAAGTTCGATTGGTTTGGCTGGATCAATTCGGCCGAAGATCCGGCGCATTTTACCGAATCCAATTTTCCAGCGATTTACAATTGTTTACCGGTAGTTTTTGGTGACTTTTAGATGGTTTTCTAGTGACTTTTTTGGCGGCAAGCTCAACCCAATGGTGGTGGTGAGGATGGAAACGGTGGTAACGAACACCAACGGTGATGACAATCGGCAGGTGCGATGACCGTCGGCGGTAGCAATCACAGCTAGTGGCGGCGATGAGCATTTGATTGCGCTAGGTATGGGGGAAATGGTCGGGGGTCAAAGGGGGAGGCGTCAGCGGCATAATGGCGATGGAGCGGCGCAGATGACAGTGAATCGACATATGGACGGGAGGTGCGATCTCCTAGCGTCGAGGTGTTAGGGAGACTGGGTGGCATGATGATGACATACGGGCCTCAGCGGCGTCGATCAACGACTGGAAGGGTCGTCGTTGGTGAGGGTGGAGACGGTGAAGGGCGACAATCAGGGTTTGGGGGAGAAAAGTCGTGAAGGAGGTCTCGAGGGCATTCTCATAAATAAAACTTAACTTGAGACTCTGGCTCAAGTACACAACAATAACTAACTCGTAATAAATCCTAAAAAAATCCAAAAAATAGGAAAAAATCCCCAAAAAATATAATACACACCATAACATCACAATGACATGTTCTATAACTAATAACCCACACAAAATGCTCTATAACATGTCTTAATGCATTATTTAGCTTAAACATAATCCTACGATCAAATACAAAACAAATAACTACTTATTATCATATACTCTGATAACTCATTTCTCACCATCTTTCTGACATTATCATCATATATTTAAGTGCACCTGACCCTCATTGCTCGTAACTCATTGTTAGCCTCGACTCAGCAAGCGGGTCATGAAACTAATTCGACTCGAACCAACGGGTTTGCTAATGTAAAACTCTAACTTGCATAGGGTTTTACACACCCGATTGGGACCTTGGCCCATATCGGTGGTGGAGCATAGGCGGGGTGGTAGGGGTGGGATGGAAAGGTTGTCTTGGTGTAAGGATGACGCTGGCAAAGCGGCATAGCTTTTGGCAGAGTTGGGGTTGGGAGTGGGCACGAGCTCAGCTTCATAGCATCATGGAGGCAGGGAGACGGTCTAGAAGGTGGGGGACGGCTTGACAATGGTCCTGAGATGGTTGGCGACATCAGTCGGTAGTGATTGGGGTGGCAATCGGGGTGAGAGAGGAAACATTGGGAGGTGGGTTCTAGGTGTTAATTTTGTAATCCCCAATAGCTTCCCCTTGTCGAGATCTTTTATTTGAGGCCAACCCTTGCCTCCGCCGGTGACTTGCACTTTCTCGGTGGCGTTTCAGTCACTTCTAGGCTAGTCACCGGCTGAACGATGCCGATCCTTGCCCCATACAGCTTGCCCTCATTGAGGCAGACAATTTGTGACCAGCCCTGTCAACCATCACCACTAGAATTGGCGCTAGCAGCTCCACCTACCACGGCGGCATTTTTATCGATCTTTAGCAGTTTGCCTGCCAATTGGTGGCTGGGATCTATCAGCAACCACCCTAGTCATCACCGCCTTGTCGTCCCTCATCCATCCCGACCAGCAGCGACCTCATTTTTTGGCGATGGCACCATTTGTAACACCCCGACTCGGCTCACCCTTGAACCGACCCGGAAATGCTACCGGCGACCGAACCGT
>JAVDBV010088627.1:6077-16505 GCA_032619315.1 Piper longum | reverse complement strand
CCGACCAGGGCTGCTAACATGGAAAAAATACAACATTTCAAATAATTATATGAACCTGAATAGTTAGTACGTGAACTCGCAACTGCGACCAACAATCTTAATTTGAACGAGAACATAAAATTATACATAAATATAATTTTTTTTGAGTAGAAATTTGTGCCCCTAAATGCATAATATATCTATCATTATTAAAATTTTACAACTTAAAACATGCCACATTCAAAAATATTAAATATTAAATTTTCAACAAATCTAGTGAGATAATTAATTATTCATGTGACAGTCATTTAAGTACTACTTCCATTAATTATCTAAATTATAATTCACACTTAACAATTGATAAAATAATTTTTAATTTATAAATAAATATTTAATTACTATTATTAGTATATTTTCCTTTGAGATGCTAATTACTTAACCAAGATCTTGATTATTAGGTTTACTATCATTATTAATAGCACTTAATTAATTTAGTCTTTCGATTAAATTCTTTAAAATGATTTTTATTATCTTAATTCAAAGATATTACTAATGCAATTATTTTTAAATTATTTAGCTCAATAAAGGTTCGAACTTTCTTTATTTTCATTATGCTATTTAGGTTTAACGCTTGTGATTTTTACATGATTATAGTTTATTAACCCGTTTTCTACCTTAATAATTTGTTATTAAAATAATCACTTTATTTACCTAATATTAAATTTAATATGGTAAAGGTGAAATCTTTATGTTATTAATCACTCATAACCATCCGCTTTAGTTGAATCGCTTGTAGTAAGCCGATTAATTATCGACCATTTATCATTACTGTATTTTTATTACTTATGGCCATTTTGTACAGTAATTTATTAGTTTATCAAATTTAATCCACAACTCATTAGAATAATTATTTTTAAGGATTTATTATGAGTTAGATTTATTTTTAACTCGAGCTGTATCGAGTCCAGCATAAATTTCATATCTGCCATCTTTTTCTTCCCCAACGTCCCTTCTCTTCTCCAAAGTCTATCTTTGCACCAAAAACCCAGACCCTAACGTCTTCTTCTCCAACCCAAAACCAGATCACGACTCCATCAACTGCAACCTTCCCCAGCAATCCAATTGGAAGCCTAAAGTCCATGCTTTACAGCAGCTATGCAAGGCAACCTTGTCCTGCACCAAGGATCATGATGTCTAGTCAGCAACACCACAGTAAACTCTTCCCTTCTTCCCGCACGACAACCCAACATCAAGGCCAAGCACTGTGAGCATGCACGGCGTGAGCCTTGACCGGCGAACTTGTATAGATGTCTAGAACCCCTCATAGTGTTGTCCATCATCCAACCCCCATACATAGAACTCATAACACGCCAGAGACGACAACTCAATTATCCTAATTTAACAAATTACATAGCATAGGACGTTGATGAAGCAACAAAACAAAACAATCATGATTTGATGAAACATCAGAATTCACATGGCGATCATGAATTGCATGCTTACGGTAAAACAAAATAGCAGCAAAATGAGTAAAAGAATGTCAAGGAGAACATACCGAACTAGACATGTAGACGAAGTGTAAAAACGTCGCCAAAAGAGGAGAGCAAAAAGGAGAGAAAGATGAGAATGATGGATAGGGTGAGGAAGACGCCCTATCACAACTTATATAATGAAATGACTGCTAGGGTATGTGAATACACTCCAACACCCGTATTTCATTTAATCGGGTAACCGGATAAAGAATAAAATTATAATATTTAACCGGGTAGAGAATATAATACAAATAATAATAATATTTCTCCAATTTTCGATCATTCCCCAACCGAGTCGAATATATAATTTTTTTTTTACAGTCTTTACAGTTTTAGGGGCAATGTTATCCATATTCCTCTCTAATCCAAAGTCGTTTGTTCTTATCCTGTCATGATAGCTGTCATTCCTTTCTAATTCGGACTTCTTTGGTGCCGTATCGGTGACTGCTGACCACTATGTCTCTATCCATGTCTTTGGTTCTAGTGGCCTTTTTGTTATTGCATGGGGTAACTAGAAGCATTAGTCACTGTGGCGGTGTCAGAAGGATAGCTATTGGGCTGAGTAGCTAAATATTCTACTGCTTGATGTCTTGGTTGACCACATATAAAGCATGCATCTGTACCCGCTCTGCATATTCCTTCTTGGCGGCGTGCACAGTTCTGACATGTTGGGTGTCTATTCTCCTGAACTTGTCCATCCATGGTTCTCATTACAACTAGAGCATCTATCTGACGTTTCTATTGTGTTCCCTGATCGTGATGAGGCCTTCACTCTTAAAAGCTCATTTAGTTGATGCTTAAAATTGAATGAAAGCTCACTATGATCTTGGGGGACATGACATAACTTTTTCAATTGGTGATATGGTCTACTTAAAGATCCAACCCTATCACCAATCTTCTCTTCACCGGCCGCCTAATCAGATACTTGCTTATCGATTCTATGATCCTTATAAAGTTTTTGAGAGTATTGGAGAGGTGGCTTACCTCTTAGCACTGTTTGATGAAGCAACTATTTACTTAGTCTTTCATATGTCCACGCTTAAGGGTCGGATCAATACTCCTTTTATTGCTTCTTTTGACCTTCCTTGTTTTCCTACTACGAGTGAGTTGGACCCACTTCCGAGAGCTATTATAGGGCACCGCTATGTGTGTCACAATTGTTGATTGGTCAAAGAGTACATTGTTTGGTGATATGGACTTCCTTTGGACGATGCTACGTGGGAAGACGCTTTCGAATTCCACCGTCACTTTCAAACTTTTGAACCTTGAGGATACAGTTCTTAGGGGGAGGCATTATTGATTGTATTTTCGTATTTCGTTATTAGTTATTTTTTTATATTTTAATTATTTGATAAATTGAGTCAATTGCGTGAGATATTATAATAATTAATTAGGTGGTTTGGTGTTATAAGTGAGCTGGTAAACTCAGGAGGCTATGAATATATAATGAACTTCTTGTGTAAAATCAATTAATAAAGAATATTTTCAAATAAAATGTAGAACTGGATTATTGTATACCTTTCGGAGTGGAGAACAGATTAGGAATGCCAATTTAGTAAAAAGGGTTTATTAAGACTCTATCAAATCAATAGTCCATATTTGTATGAGATTTACATGTTAGAATTGTATTATTCGAGTACATGTGTGATGATACATTTTAGCAAGTTGTTACGTATTAACAAATATCTAGGCAGTCGACTTCTCCATGCACATGTTAAGTTGTGTCTCTCTTTGCTTTGTACATCGTGATTTTTTGAGGTCTCCTTTCCATGTCATTGTTCATGCATGGTCTTATTCCATTTCCACAGCCTTGTAATGTATAAACTCCAGGGGTGTGGCTGGAAATGCAGACTCGGAGAAGAATATTCGTGACAGAGGTAAACAGTGCACAAACAAACAAGTAGGGCTGGGACAGGTCCAAGGAGAAAGTGAGGTAGCTGCGTCCATGCTCATCCATGCCTTAAGTCCTGGCATGCGCTGCTTCGTCTGATAGCGGACTTCATGAATGAAAAATATCAGTTTCTGGTGTTGTGTCATCATCTCAAATGAAGGAGATGAGAGGAGACGACCATCCCAGCCTTCGGAACTGCTTCTGGCCGCCCATCATTGCCGATAAGGCCCCAGGCCATGGTGATTTTGGGAATATGGTCCTCAATAATGCAGGTCTCCTCCTTCCTTTTCCAAGGGTCCTGGCCATATACATCTCAATTCTATGTGCAGACAATCTCGTCCAAGTCGTGCATGGTGGAACCACTTGTGTAGCTCAGTTTTATATATATTTTGCGGTTTTGGCTCATGGCCAACAACTTGCAAGTTGGACGTCGACTTACTCTGAAAGCTCTGGTTGGGGAAGAGAACCATTTTGGCCTTGGTTGGATGTTCAGAACGTGTGATGGTTAACCGCCGCTGCTTTGATCGACGTCCTAATTGGAGGACACGTTTGCTTGTGCCATTGGAGCAGCTTGGGAGTTCCAGGAAGCGTAGCGGGTAAATGGGTTTAGAAGTTTGTACTGTTCAGCGTTCAGAATGATGTTTACTGTTTTTTGTTTGCTCTGTGACCTAAGCTTCTACTGTTCTTGATCAGCTCTGAGCATCTAGGATATTGGTTTCTTGGCTCCTTGTGCAGTCTTGGGAAAGCCGAAGCTTCTGCACTCTTTGGCGAGCCGGGCTGATCAGCAAGTCTCATCCTTTGGTTCTCTTTTCAATGAAATGAAATCATGTTGATTACATCAATTGGAAAATTGGGTTTTGCAATTATCAACTTCAACAGCCTGGAAAGCTTCTTCATATTTTTCTGGGTGTACTCTGAAATGTTCTACACTGGCATAGGGTGATCAATTCAAAGTTGATGATGGCAAGTAAGCATCAAATGGTTGAGTTCCACCAAAACAGTGCCAATTTCCAATGATGATATTGGTTAATTACATATTGTTCACAAGGGCAGCAAATGAGCATATATTTGTACACCAGCTCCCTTTTAAATCAAGTGGAAATGCTCATCAGACGCCCAAAATGTTTTTGTAGATAATTACTGTGGAAACATCTGTTTTTAGAAGGACGTAAAAATTCATCTTAGGGCGATCAAATATGGTGCAAATTTTGCACCACTCAAACATTGATGCGAAGACAAGATAAAGACGGCCATTAAAGGTCACACCGACCAACGAGGGGATGAAGGAATTGGCGTGGTGCAATTGAAGACGAAACCCCTACTACTTGCCAATGCATCCATGCAATTGATATTTTAATATTGTGCTGAATGGTATCAAATATATATTTATTCAACTCATGCAAATATGTATATTCAGACACTTACAAATTATGTTTCATGTCTCTTAGCTTATAAATTCGACCAATAAAATGAGGAATATTGGGTACTGAACAATTTGCTCTAGCATGTAACATCTGATAGAGAAGTATTATGTTAAAGTGATTAAGACAACCAATTTGAGCAAATGCAATACACTTGGAAGGGTTAGGAGGATAAGCATATACCACTTTAGCTATGGTGATTGTGTAGATGAAGGCATACTGCTATTGCTTTGTGTTGCTTTTTCCCTCTTCAACTGTTTCTCTCCAAATGATTGGTGTTATGTTATTAGGTGTTAATAAAGATAGAACATCAAGAACTTTTAGGCAGTTTATTATATATCCATTTAAGCTTATTAATTTAGTATGAAATATTTAAATTTCATCATCAAGCAAACTTTTCATATGATAAAAAGGAAAATAAACCAATTTTGATAATAACTCGGCATGGTGTCGTGTTACGCCCAACTTTGTACCAGAGATAGATTCTAATTTTATAAATTAATTTATTGATTTGACATTATATATAATAATTTTATATGTAAAATATAAACTCTGATATTAGAAAAATATATTTTAATTAAATGATAAGATAAATTATAATAACTTGATTTTTTTTTTTTGGTCAGATTTCCTACCTTTGATCGGATCACGACTTTTAATTCTTTTTTTATTAATAATTAAGGGTTAATAAAACTAACAATCAACCTACAAAAATAAATCACGTTTAACAATTTCCTTGGTATATTTTATGTTGTATTAATTAGCTACATGCATTAATAAATATCTTTAATTTTATTATGTGTTGACAAATATTTTTTATCTTTTCAAGCAAAACGGGGCCCACCTTGTAGATTCTTTTGGTGGGCCCACGTCGAAAATGACTAAAACAACTTGGATGTTCTCGAAACGACGCATACGCCGAGGACCCATCGTGACCGTCCGATCTGATGATAAGGCTCATCGGACGGCTTCTCTCACCGCAATCATGCGTTCACAATCCCAACAACTTAAATTACCAAACCAACCCTATCGCACCCTCGCATTTGCGTTTCATTTGGCTCGCATTTTCGCTGCATTTGACGCCTATTTAAACGGCATTGGCCTCCCTCCATGGAACCTCAAGCAAGCACTAGCGAGAGTCGTAGGCCCGTTTACCGGTCAGATCCCGGCGAAGATGGCCCCCGAAGTGCCCGTCGATGTCTTTTCCGGTACTGGGAAGGTGCCGGCATTGAACGCCGGGTACTCGAAACGGGCCTTTGTGACATTCCTCGCCGGAAACGGCGACTATGTGAAGGGTGTGGTGGGGCTGGCCAAGGGCCTCCGGAAGGTCAAGAGCGCTTACCCGCTGGTCGTCGCCATCCTCCCCGACGTCCCCGAGGACCACCGCCAGCTCCTCGTCTCCCAAGGATGCATCGTCCGGGAGATCGAGCCCATATACCCGCCGGAGAGCCAAGTCCAATTCTCCATGGCCTACTATGTCATTAACTATTCTAAGCTCCGCATATGGAACGTAAGTTCAATAGCGTACGCTCTTCTTTGCATGCCCTGCATGGAAAATTTTAATATCATACTTACCCTCTTACTTAACTAAATAATATTTTCAACGATATTCGTTTCTATGATCAAGTACTATTTTCTAACTAACATTCAGAAAACTAAATTATACATCACTATTAATCATCACTACCATGAAATTTGCTGCCTGTTATTTTTTTTACCAACCTATTTAATCATATTAACTTTTGTTATATATAAAAATTACATTATAATTTTTATAATATATATGCATACCGAGTCGAACCGACTAGAGATACATGAATTATATTGCTAAATGAGATCCAACCTTATAAGATGTTATTGTGATGAAGTATTTAACAAGTGGTTGTGGTGCAGTTTGAAGAGTACAGCAAGATGGTGTATTTGGATGCGGACATTCAAGTGTATGACAACATAGACCACCTGTTTGATGCCGCTGACGGCTCCTTCTATGCTGTGATGGACTGCTTTTGCGAGAAGACATGGAGTCACTCCAAGCAGTATTCCATCGGATACTGCCAACAGTGCCCAGACAAGGTGACCTGGCCGGCCGAGATGGGCTCGCCGCCGGCTCTCTACTTCAACGCCGGCTTCTTTGTCTTCGAGCCCAGCCACCTGACCTATGAAAATCTCCTCCGCACCGTCCGAGAAACTCCCCCCACTCCATTTGCCGAGCAGGTATTTTTCCGACACTGATGCTCTGATTTCTAATAATATACACACGAAAAGACTAATTAACCTAAGTATATCTCGTCCCTCGGATCGAGAAATAAAAAAATATCTAGCAATATTATTAGTTTTTATTTATGAAGAATTGCGAAAGGACAAGAGACGACAATCATTGTCAAAGGAATATATACACACATGCGAAAAATATGATCCTCGAAATTCTAATCAGTGTGTGATGTTGATTTTTTTTTTTTTTTGCGAATAATTAATGAACGCAGGACTTCCTCAATATGTTCTTCGAGAAGACTTACAAGCCGATTCCCCTCGTTTACAACCTTGTGCTAGCCATGCTCTGGCGACACCCAGAAAATGTTGAGCTCGACAAGGTCAAAGTTGTTCACTACTGCGCTGCCGTAAGTTCTTTCACCTTATTTTTGGACGATGATGCTCTGATTTCTCGTAGTGTTTATTAATATAACCCATTTTTTATACTTTTAGGGTTCCAAGCCATGGAGGTATACCGGAAAAGAAGCTAACATGGATAGGGAGGACATTAAGATGCTGGTTCAAAAATGGTGGGATATATACAATGATGAATCTCTCGATTACAAAGAAGAACAATCAACTCCGGAGGAGGAGACCTTCTCGAGGCAGTCGATCATGACAGCCATGCCGGAGCCGGCCATTTCCTACATACCAGCACCATCTGCAGCTTGAGTACTGTACTTTAAACTTAAAAAAGAATGTGAAACTTGTCTGCTTTTAAAGAAGGCTTTGCTAGTGCATATGTTGTTTGCTTCTCCTTACTAATATGGTTTTCAGAGATGAGTTCACTTGTAACCACCTTGGTTTCCCGTCAATGAAAAATATCCTAGTTTGTATTATAAATTATCTTTTTTCTTCTTAAATGATAATGGTATTTTTTAGTACTGTTCATGGATGAAACATATATGTTATTATGAAAATTAATAGAACAATTTATGCAATCTATCGATACGAAGCAAACAAGAACAAGGAAATTAAAAACAATGAAAATGTCTATAACTAATCTGCGTCTGATCAGGATTTTCACTATCAAATCAGCATCAGATAATTATCGTGTTGAAATGATTGATACAACAACACGTACATGTACATATATTATGACCATTATCCCAACTATATATATATATTATTGACATAATAATATATATATTTTTTAAAAGACCAAATCCGTGCATGGAAAATACATGTCAACTAGCTTGCAACCAATTTTGAATTATGATTTATGAAAATTTTCTCTATTTAACTTTATTTATAGTTTAGTGACAAAATTTATTAGTGAATCTGTAATTAGTTTGTTATTACATAAATATCGTTCTAATTTTTTTTTCATATATATATATATATATACACACACAAGGGAGGGGAGGCTGTGTTGCAGCGTTTCAGCCGTTAGGATTTTATCCAATGGCTGAACATTCTTCCCCCCCTTTCAAAAATAATAAGGCCGCCCCTACCTGCTCTGCCCCTCCCCCGCCGCGCGGCCTTCGCCCCCCACCGGCGCGGCCCTCGTCCCCACCCTCCGCCGCGTCCCTCACCCTGCCCCGTCCTCCCCTCCCCCCCACCCCATGCACTCTGGCTCTGTCACCCCGGCCCCCACCTGCTCTGGCTGCGGGAGGCTGACAATGCGGTGGAGGAGTGGACTGCGCAGACGGCTTTTGTGGCAGACTTGCAGCGGGCTTTCCAGGAGGATGCGTGAAGGAACAACGCCCCAGCTCTCCATGCGCTCGTGATGAAATGCACCTACCGAATCATGGATGTCGTGGCCGCCGACTGGGTTTTGGTCGCTAGGCAGGTGATCGAATCGATTTCTTTCCCTTTTTTAGCAGGTTCGAGTTGACCTGCAAAAAAAATCATCCAAATCACATATTTCATTTTTAGTCAGGTTCTAGTTCACATATTTCATTCATCTGGATGGGGGATTGAATTATATTGTAATTAATGGGTGGGTTGTTTTCATGGGTTACTTTTATTACTTTTTCTGTTGGAGCTAATTAGATGTTGGAAAAATGGTTTTCTCTTTCTCTACCTTTTTATTAAAGCTTGAAAAATTGCTACTTTGATGGAGGATGCATTGGTAGAGACGTGTTGCTGTCTCTTTTGGGTTAGGCAGTTTGATTTCCAGTTCTTTTGAGTGTTGATTCCGGAAATTCTTAGTTGTATGGATTCCAATTAATGCTGCAAGCCGATGGGTAGACAGTAGGGTGTTTGTTACATTCTCTTAGGTTGCCTTTACGTGCTTGTTAAACCCTAGTTATTAATAGCTTCCTCCATGTTATGAAAAGCTAAATCAAACTCAAAGTATAATACTACATAAATTAGATGTCTTATGTATTATGATTAGTTTTACTACTCTACTCACTTTAGAAATTGATGATTCAAAGTATGAATATCCTACTGATTGTCTTCGATTAATGATAAGGCTTTTCTGCTGATAATTGTTGAGTATGATAATGTAACCTTTGCCTTGGCAGATTTCTCCTTGACATGACATACCTTTGCACTTAGGTAATGGAGCATTTAGTTTTATAATTGAAATTCCAAAAGAGACTAGTGCAAAGATGGAGGTCGCTACAGAGGAACTTTTTACTCCTATAAAGCCGGATACAAAGAAGGGAAAGCTTCCATACTACCCGTATGATCCCCTTGTGCCTCCTGTTTCTGTAGTCAGATGATGATCCCCTTGTGTACTCCTATAAAGCAGGAACTTGTTACATTGTGCAGTTACAACATTAATTGGAACTATGGATTGCTGCCGCAAACCTGGGAGGACCCTTCTCACTCAAACTCAGAAGTTGAAGGAGCATTTGGTGATAATGATCCTGGTATGCGCTTGTCAGAACAAACATGTCAGACTTACAATGCAGTATTAATATTGTAAATAACATACTTGTCCCGGAGGTTTTTGTTGGTTAATTTGTTTACTTTAAGGACCTGAAAAAAGAAAAGGTTGGCTCTAGAAAAACAAAAAGAAAAGTTCTCTTTAAGGACATGAAAAAAGAAAAGGCTGACTGTACAGCTTATGTAATTTATACAAAAATGAAAACAACTTCTGCAACCAACGTAAGTCAATCAATGAATGACTGGCATGTCAAACCGACCTAGAAGAATCGGTTGCTCTGCAGCAAGCTTGCATATGAAAATGGTGAATTGGGAACCTACAAAATGTAACCACTCGGCGCATATGTTGCCTAAAGCTCCAGCTTGTCAACTAAGGTAGGGCTTATTACAGTGAGATCAGTGATCTTTAGTGATTGTACATCTTTCAAAAAAAGCAAGTACACATCATCTGTAAGCATTTTCAATTCTTCACTATAATGCAACATGTGCCTCACGGAAATACCAAACTCAGTTACAA
>JAVDBV010088626.1:0-12628 GCA_032619315.1 Piper longum | reverse complement strand
GTCGAGGTTAACAAGGCACGGGTGTGGTGAACCGAGTGCTGAGACAAGCAAGGGCAGACGGCACGAACCCAGTCCACATATTGGTGGTTGGGCGATCGGGTGGTGCTTGGTGTAGCGCTACTTGATTCTCAGGTGCAGCCTAACAATAAGGAGTGTCGGTAACCGAGAGTGTTGTCTCGTGTACTTGTGGGTGATTGAATACGGGTAGTTGAACAAGGTGTTGGTTGGGGTCGTTAGATATAAGTTGTGGCCGAACACCATTGTAGTGTTTGTGGCCTCGGCTTCCCATATTGCGTACTTAGTAGGAGGCTGAGTGTTCCCAGGGAGGGGAATACGCCGCACGGGACTGATTTTAGGACGAAAAATTTTAGCTCTAGAATTGGACCTGTGACAGCTTCCACCATCTATTGCCAGGGGCCCATGTTCTCTTTAGCAATATTATAAATCAGTGATTTTCCTCGTACCACTTAGCATTTGTAAATAAACAACATAACATTAAGAACCTGTAAATTCTGGTCTCGAGTATCTGTCAGCAGCAGGCTTAACAGATATGGTATGTGTAAAGGAATTTACAATCATGTCTAACCGACATAATATCTCTGCAAGCAGTGTAAGAATAGAGACATCCTCCCTTATAGCATCAATTAGTCCTGCCAAGTAAAGTATTTGTAAACAAATAGCTAATAGTTATTAGAATCTTAAGATTACTTTTTATCACGTGAAGTTTAACTAGGAAAATACAAAAATTATGCATGACAGAAGACAATCAGAGTTTGTTGGTTAACTACAACATGGTGTTACCAAATTTACACTCGGTTAAAAGGTGGAGAAAATAAACAAAGCATCTTATATAAAAATAATCAATAGGAAACCTTCAAAACAAAGTTCTGTCCGCATGTAGCACTCAGCAGAAGCCGATTTATTCCTAACATTCAGATGCAAAAGGCGCATCAATCAAAAGAACTATTTGTTGTGTGGTTGTAAAGAATCGAGTTGAGAGCCTGTTTCCTCCCATTACAATGTGGAAAGTTACTTACATATGAGGAATATAGTGAATGATTTAGGCACTTCAAAGAGAAATGACACTCACAGATTCAAGTTCAAGAGTTGAACAACGAATGTTTTTTCCATGCTTCACGACCTTCAATTGAATGATGAAGTAATCAACAAAGAGGACATGATATTTGGGCAATAAGACAAGAGGAGAACCTTAATGAACACATCAGGGAGCTTTCCATGAATATCTTTCTGAGGAATGCGAAGGTAAAATCCATGTTTGTTATTGAAAGGCATTCCCAGATTTTGTAGTCTAAACTCCTCGCAATACTTGTTCACAAGGTTATGAATTGCTATGATCACAAGAGATCATTCCATCAACTATCAGTTGTAATGACTACTATCATATCTAGCTATGATGATATTTAAATAACCTTCACTGGTATCACAGAATGATTTTCGAGCAACATCCAGCATCCCATCTATGCTAGCCTTCACCGCAAAACATTGTTGTGTACGTGCAATGAAAGGAACCCTTGTATGGAGTACATCCTCCTCAATTCTGACGCAAATAATATTATATTTATTACGCCTTCAAGCTGTTTGACCATAACTATTCAGGAAGTTTATGCAAAAAAGAAGTCAAAGATATAGGCGAAGGTATCAAGCATGAATCATTTGTTTTATCAGATCAGACTCCTGGAAGGAAATTTTTAACAATTACCTCCTAAGAGAATAGTTTGATAGAGAATTAATGTTCATAATCACCATGAAGTTGACTACCACCACTTCGATCATACTAAGATGTTATTTTTCAACGCAAAAACCGTTTCAATGCCCATGCAAGTAACAGGTTGCTTTAACTTCTAAAATTAGTTATTACACAGGTTAAAATTCATAACAAACTACAGCCACTCACTTGCACACAAGAGAAGAAAGAATCAAATAGTACATTCTATGCTTGTAACTATGAAAACTTCAGTTGCTAAACTACCAAATGGAATACTAAATAGTTCATTGACAAAATGTACTCCTACAACTTTGTACCTATTCTTCATGGAAGCATACTTTTCATTTCCACTGATAGATTCAAAGATGTTTCGAAGAAGCAAACTTTTTGCATCCTTGAGCACCTATGTTGATGACATAAACCATTTCGGATAAATTAGCTCACTCCCTGGAATATGTACTGATAAGATTAAAAAGCTTAAATTATATCTTCACCTTGCAAAGCAAAGGAAGTGCTTCTAAGGCAGTCTTCAGAAGAATGATGCTTGAAATCATCACCTGACTCTTTCTGGAATCTAGAGGGCCTAGTACCTCATTCGTAACTCTTTTTCTCTTAAAGCAAAAGTGGCAGAGTACCCTATCTGCGTCAAAATTTTAATGACTGTGCCTTCTTAACGCCTGTGATGAAATGTGCAACCAATTTGATCTTACCGGTTTCTTTTGGGAACTTCCAGAGGACCTGTGACAAGCCAAAAAATAGCTCCTCGCTGTTCAGCAACTTGTCCTAATCATTGATCACAAAAATTGTGTCTATGTTCAAATGAAAAGAATTGATTCGCTTACCAAACATTGAGATAGAGATTTATGAAAGAATACTTGCGAGAAAAAAAAACAAAAAAAAAACATACAGATTCGAAGTTTAGGCCAGAATCAAGAAATTGTGAGAAAAAATGAAATTTTACAGTTTGCATCCAACTTATTAAATTATTACCAGACACTTGTTTTAACCAAATGCAATCCAAATTCCAAACACAATAGTCAATTTTTTAAAAGGCTCATAAATTCTCCATCCACAATTTGCCAAATAATGTGTTTCATACACCACACACAATTTTTTAGTGGCAAACATCTATTAAGAAAGATGTGAGGAAAACTGACAGCAAGCTGATGAGAATAAAACTCATGTGTTCAGTCTAAATTTCAGCATCTAAAGATATACTACCACAATGGACATTTATACAATAAGCATAGGTTAAAAGGCATGGATAAAAATGATAGGAATTAAGAATCACACAGGTGAAAGTTTACAAAAAGGGAAAGTAAAAAATGTACAAACAAAATTAAAGCACATTTTACTAGTGATGATCTAATAACAAACGAGATAGAAATAAAATACACTGACCAAACAATCTAAGCGAGCATTGATAGTCTCAATATCTTTCAAAGGTTGCAAAAGGTTGGCCCGAAGAAGCCTAGTCCTGTAAAATTGCCCATCATCAATAATATAAAATAGTGTTTTTTGTTGTTCCTTACGGAACTCCACATTCTATTTCTATTGGGGATGCTATTATTCCTTATTTCCACACACATTTCCTCTAAGAAAATCATATTAAAAAATCCCCAAGTAAAACACAAAGAGTATATGTTAGCCATAACATGAAGGCAAACCAGTTGGCAAAAGAGATGGCGAACAATGATCAAGGTGAATGAACCAACGGGAGACAAGTGTCCCTATCCTTGTCCTTTGTAAATTGCATAAAAATGGTGATCATGATGATGATAATGAAGTGACAAAAGGAAATAATGAAATACCCTCCAATAGTTTTTGTGGTCTTAAGCATCTGAAATAAACTTTTCTTTTTGCTGTTAGTATCCCAAAGTGTAGAATTTAATGGCTCCATGATTTCCAGGTTTTGTACACTGCAGAGAACAAAATGTTCAAGTTTCAGCTAAACATTAGCTTAAGTCAAAAGCGATCAAGAAAAAGATACTTAGGGACTTAAAATATTCTTAACAAGCAATTCAATAAACAACATAAACAAGAGGGTAACCTGGTTGCATCAATATTCAAATGGTCAAAAGATCCATTAAAAGTAACCTGATAAGAATTGTGATATAGGCATAGAAATTGATCATCTTAAGTTGCAAATACAGTAATTACAGACACTCCCATCCCCACAAGCTGATTGTAGTTGCAGCTAAGTTAGCCCTTAAATATGATGATCATATTTAGCGAAAACTGGAAAAAGAAAACGCCTCTTATTGGAGCAAATTTTGTCTCGCAAAAACACACATAGATGGGGCAATGAGGGACCTTTCTTCGACCAGGCAAATAAAACAATGAAAATGAAGATTAATCACACTTTTTAACATTATTTCACAAGCATGACCAAAAAGGTAACCTATTATATGAAGTAGAAAATGGATGGATGACAACTCATCGCCTTCTGAGCTATTACTCGCGAATAACTCTGGATATTCTTGAATAGAAACCAAGGAAACTGATCAGCTATAAAACGGTTTCAACAAAACTTGAACATCTAAATAGATAACTTATTTTAGCACGCAAACTTTCTTTGGTACTAATAAAAATATACAACTAATGAACAAGGTATATAACACATATAGCTATATTGAGCGGAAATTGTCATAAACTGTGTAGTGATGATCAATAGATGGTACGCTCAGTTCATTCCGGATGGTATATCATTAAATAGTAGTAGAAGATATAAGTGTTAGCTTAACATGATGTTATCCGAAATTAATTTTCAAACAAAAAAGGCCATGGATATGATAGCAACCTGATGATAAGCCCAATTTTAGAAATTCAGGTAAGCACCAATAAGCAATACAATACCGTCAATGAATGGTTTGTAACAATAACACCTTTCTCTGCTTCTATCCTGTACAATTACATTTAACGAAAAAATGGTAGACATTTTTATAATAATAATTATACTAAAGGCTGACATAAAACTGAACATGCAGCAACATTTGGACCACATTAATGGGATCCTTAGGCATATACAATAGTTACCACTTAATTGCAGCAGCGGCGGCAGCCAAACAAAGATAGTATTGCTTGTAGTAAGTGTCCAAGCCAAGAGCAGATGGCTCTGCTGCAGCCAAGTTTTTGACAAGCACTGCTCCCTGATCAGTGAGGAGTGAGGTAATAATCAAACGGTAAAGACGGCAAATAAAAAATAATGGAAAAAAGATATGAAATTTCTTGTTATTACCTTGGTATCATCAAAACAACCTCGGGCCAGCACAACCTACGTACACTATGGATGCTAGACAGTGAAACAAAAACTTCCAGCAACCAGTACTTTGTGATGGATCCCCACCTTCCTGGATGATTCGCAATGTTTATCTACCAGAGTTGAAACGCCAACCATTCCATCTGCTGCTAACTTGTTAGGCGGCACTATAACAACCATAGGCTCATAGAAATTCAACAAAGTTTTTGTGTTTTGACAGGATATGCTGGTCTCAATGTACTGGGAAAGATGCAGTGCGGCAAATCTTAGGTCAAATGCAGCAACCCCAACCTGGCAAAATAGAGAAACTTTAAAAATTGTTTCGGGTGGAATTTGCACAAGTATTTTTACGACTGATCGTATTTATCCTCCAGTGTCCTGCATAAATCCGTGCCAAAGAACAGAACACGACCCATTCACAGCTCTAGGCCTCCTCGTGAACTCCAAAGACAGTCCTTCCAATTCAAATCACATCACCTCAGCCATCCAACCGGGAGGCACCAAACACATGCCTCGATTTGATGGCGGTCGACTCGTGAATTTTCTAAAGTAGACTTGTCGATCGGTCGAAGTTGGATTGGATAAATGACAAGCCACAATGATGTTTGTTGTTTGATCCTACGCCTAAAACCATCAAGGGAAAGCCTACAATCCAATCGAACACCACAAACCCTAAAAAACCTAACACAGTCTAGCATCCGACCGCAATTCTCCAAGCCTTAAAAAAATGCGATCAAGAACAAATTCAACACAGAAACTCCGAGAACGGCGCCAACACCGGGACAAACGATTTGATCAACAACAACGGTTCGATTCAAAGAACAAGGAGATTGGAGGGAAGGGTGGGGGGAAGACCTCTTTGGCGCGATTTTCGATCATGGCGATGACGAAGCTCGACCTCTCCCCTTCCTCCTCCATGAAGCCTTTCTTCTTCTCCTTCTTAAAAAATGGGCGGGCGGGCGCCAAGAAAGGGTGAGGAAAAGACGTGGGCCTCGTACGACTCTCATGGGCCTTTCAGGCCCATGTATCTGGAATTGGGCTTTTGACTAGGTTTTGGCTGAGAGATGGCCGACTCGATAAAAGCCCGATTAGAGGTTTGATTGAGTATAGGTTGTGCTCGTTAGATTGCCTAAGTTCGATTTTATTTTTTTAATAATAAGTTTAGTTTAATTAAGTTTGATTTGATTTTATTAATAATAGGCTTAGTTTCATTAAGTTCGATTTGATTTTTTTTTTTAGTTCGATTTGATTCAATGTTCAGATGGAAGGTTGATAAAGACATGTATGCTTCTTTCTTGCTCTAGCAAAACCTGCCGTGGTGGCTTTTAATCGGTCTAAATTACCATAATTAGTAGATTTTAACTACTTGTTACGGTTATATACCAACAAGAAGGCTCCTAGAGTGGGTTACTACGCCAAACCCGCTCTCTCGATTGGCATAATTCAACTCAAGATCTCGATGTTTATATCATTATACCTTTTAATGATATATATAATAAAGTTGAAGGGTATCCACACCAAATGTCTTTAGGCAATTTTGCAATATTAATTTTTCTTATTTATAAAAATACCATTGCTGACGGTGTTCGCAAATAAATAACAATGTTACCTTTGATCAAATTGTTAAAAATAGTATTGGACACGTTGGATATAATAATCCTTGAGTGCGGTAGTTTTTAAAGATAAAAGAACATGAACGCCTCACTACAAAAAAAAATTCTACTTTTACCCACAATAAATAGTCGAAGATTTTGTCGTGGCTTTATAGCAAGTATAACCCATGAAATAATCTTAAAACTGTAGAAAAATATCTCCAAGATATATATACCCTACAACAATATTACAATCCATGGATTATAATGCCATAGGTACATAGGTACATGTATAGTTGAGACATTACCCTATGTTTTTTTTAGAATTATACTATACATTTTATTTTCCCTTCCATTAGTATAGCCTATGCCTATGATCTACAGCTCATCGTGGGCAAAAGAAATATTTCTTTTGTAGTGCCTCCAAGATTTGTTGAGCTTATATACTTGTCAACCAAGTAAGAAAACCTTTAAAGAACACAAATTAATTAATTATTTGTCAATTTTAAATCTTATAGGAGAATTAAATTAATAGTAGTTTCGTATAGACGACCACAACTTGTTACATTGAATGATTAATAAAAATATTTTTGATTTAGATTAGATTTATGATATCACTAAATTGGTTTTATATTTTATACCATAAGATTCAATATATTAGTAAAAAGGTCTATAAATTTCAATTTGGGTTAATTATTTTGAAGTGATGACGACTTAGGCTCATTAGTTTTCCCTTGGACTACTCGACTCTACTGTATAAGACCTATTGTGATAAAATCTAATATATTAATAAAGATATTATTTTATATATTTTTTACTTGAACCAATTATTTTAAAGAGATATATTAAGTTCATCAATTTATACTTAAACTATTACAAGACTCAATTCCACTCTATAATACTTAATATGGTAAAATGTAATAATATATTATTAAAGATGATTTATAAAATTTCAATTTAGGTTAATCATATTGGTGAGATGACTCGTTCAATTTAATTGTTGATTCTTAAAGCCTTTTTGGAGTCGAATGTTATGTTGCCAGTCATCCCTCCGACATCACTCAATTAAATGACCTATATTTAGGGTCTCTGCTCGTGCATGTCAATTTTTCAACATTGCATGCATGTTCATGACTTCATGCTATTCCTTGGCCTTTAGCACCCGAGCAGTATTACAATTTGAACCTAGCACGACTAGTACTCCAACGTATGTCTGTTTCTTCTACCGTATTAATGTAACATTATCCCTTTTTTTTTATTAGGCTCGAGATCAATCTAATTTTATTAATAAAAAAATAAAATTGAAAGCAACGCAGTAATTCATAATCAATCTTTAAATTCAGAGTCACCCGTATAATAATCTATTTTATTATTCAATAAAAAATAAAAACGGGGCTTGGTGCAATATTTTGATAATTTTTTTCTTCAAAATGCACCGATTCGTTGCACCAGCACAAGTACATTGCCGTGCAAATGACACAATTTTAGAATTTTATTTTGACTCCAAAGATTTACCGACTCCGTTGGTCTACAGCTTCGTGGAACAAATGTACGCAAATAAATTAGAGATAACACACACGATAAATTTACTCAATGTACAAAGACTAAAAACAGTACATGGTTGAAATGTTTGTTCCTAGATTGTGATGAAAAAATCCCACAATTACCAAAGTGAAGCTTCCTAATTCTTCTAATTAGTCACCAACAAAGAAAGCATCGATTTTTAAACATTTGTGCCATTAGCTTCATCAGAACACCGGCTAAAAATCAATATTTATATAGCTCTGGTACTACTTAATCAACTCAGATAGGAAAGATGAGATAGTGTCCAGCTGTGAAACGAGATTGGATCTTCGCATTCTCTTCTTATTTCATTTCAAAAGCCTCATAATTCTGTTCTCCACTTGGTACAATGTGTGGAAGTGAAATGGGTGAAAAAAAAGGAAGATCAACTTCTAGTGCAAAAGCGAAGGAAAAAAGAGACAGAGAGAGCCCAGCTATGATTTCGTCAAATATGTGGATACAGCAAATTACACAACACTAAACATATAGAAACCAGGAGTCAAAGGGTTGGCGTGCCCAATGCCCATTCATTGGCTATACCCATCTTTCATTTTCTCTAAGGTATCAAGCCTTGTGAACATCTTCATACTTTTCTTTTTATTTCCCCTCCAATCTTTGTTAAGAGTGCAGACTCCATCCAATTGTTAAACCCTGAGAGAGAATGTTCTCCAGCGTAATGGGTAGAAGAGATTACATTACTTTTGACTTATCTACTGCAAAGATCAGAAAGGGGATGTTGCTAGAGATCATTAGGTCCCAGCTCAACATGAGGATCAGTGTGTAACCCAGAGCTTGCTATGTAAAAGTGAGCAGCTTTTTCGTGAGGATATTTGTAGGTAGATTGATCAAATGGATAGCCTTGGGCTTAATTACCAGTTAAAAAGCAACATATTGAAGACACCAAGTAGAACTTATTATTGGCTTAAATTGAAGTAATATTTGGGGATAATTTTGGAGAGTGTTGTTATTGGTATATAGTAAAATCTGATGAGACGAATGCATGAACAGCGAGTTCTTTGGATCATGTTTCACAAGAGAGGGCATGCTTTATTGGAATCATACGAAAAAGAAGCATAGTTTATAGCCAAAACAGTAACAAAATAGTAGCTCAAACAGTGAATAGTGTATATAACAATGACAGTCCGTCCACTCCACCAATGACCCAAAACCCGACAGGAAGAAAAAATGGCACCAACACCATCCAACTTCAATATGAATTTCTCTTAGTAATACTTCACATGAATTTACCACTTAGCTAACTACCAGAATACCTTCATATATATGAACACAATATACCACTTACAAAGCGGCGTTAATCAAGGCAAATATGCTAGTCACTGACGAGCATCCATGTGAGACTGATAGTTAACATGAACATATGTGAAAAGACTTGAGCAATGCAAGTGTTCTCCACTCAGAATAGATTAATCGGAACAAAGACACTAACTGCGAATAAATTACATTCTTTGATATGATCATGGGTCTATCACTAGTCAAAACAATTTGAAAAGTGTTCATAAAATATCAACGAACAATGATGATCTATATCACCAAACAAAAGTTTCCCTTTGGTCTTATCGCTAATGATAAGACATTTTGTAAATCTTAAGAACACTTAAAATGTATGATAGTAATTTATATTATCAGCCCGCAGCATGTAGGTGATCTCTCTAGGACATGTAGTCGAACCAATGTATATGGAATTAGATCTATAGTTCTCAACTTCTTATTTACGAAGTTGCATATTCATAGATGAGTCCTATATACACGAGTTATACTTCATATAATTTATACGAGATATATTTTTTATTTTGACCAATTTAATAAGATACAATTCAAAAATTATATAAATAAATAAAATAATAAATAATACAGATAATTATAAAATTTTAACACAATCTAATATTCTTAATTTTTTCATCTTAATTATCAAAATAGTTATAATAAAAAATAATTTTAAAATATCTATTAACTTGTGTATTTAAAAAAAAAATTTAAAGTAAATGATAATGATATTAAAAAAAGACAAAATGTTATCAACCTCCTGTTTATAAACCATACTTTTAATATATATATAAATATTATTTACGAAACCCACTAAAAAATTTAAATTTAATATATAATTCATATAAACTATACGAGGCATCACCTATATAAATTTTTAAAAGCTGACTCTTGACCTCGAATAACTCAATAAAGAAATATTGGCTTCCAAATTTTCAGGTAAGAGTGGGGTGGGGGTATGACTGTGCCTATTGCTAATGTTAGACATGCCTAGGAAAGAAATGAGTGGGGATTTGACTTGGAAAAAAAATTAATTTCGGCATTTTCAAGAGAGTTGTGAATAAATTAAGAAAAAGTGGTATTGTTATTTCTTAGCTGCAGAAAAGAAATGGTCCGCCCTGGGGAAATTTTTAAGAACAATTGGAGCCTGCGGTGCTCTTTGTCCCTAAACATCCAGCGCTGGGAGAAAAGCAGTCCTTAAATATATGAATGTAAGGTCTATTTTTTGGATGGTTTTACAGAAACCGTCAAATGGTTATTATTTTTCCGAAGTAGCTTCAAACCGTTATTTAGCCATCACATAGCATCTATACCTTCAATAATTTCAATTACTTAAACTCAAGGATTGGAAATTTCACTGCGTTGGGTGCGAGCACAAGTATCCCTTTTCGACGCGGTAGGATCGGACATTAGAAAATTAATATTTTTATTTAAATTATTTACCCGCTATATGGTTAATTATTAATTACCCGGTCAAGTATAAGGTATTATTTAACCAGTTAAGTATCATTTAACCCGTTAAGTGAACCATATTATTTACTTGTTTAACCGGTTAAGTGAACTATTTCATTTAATCGTTTAAACTAATTAAGTGAACCATATTATTTATCTGTTTACCCGTTTAAGTGAAATACAGGCGAAGTGTGTTTTCAAGAACTCTAGCCGTCATTTCATTATATAAGGAGAAGGGGGGGGGCATCATTCTCATTATTTTTCTTCGACAGACACCGACTTTCTCCTTGCTCGGGTAACTGTTCTTCTTTTCTTCTTCGAGATTTTCATGCATTGCAATATTGAATTGATAATAAGCTTAATAAACATGAGATTAAAGTCTTAAATCAATAAGAAACAACTAAAGCTAAATACCGTGACCGACGAGTGCAAAATTGGCAAGGATGGGCGTCTGTAACATAGCTTGTCAAGGCATCCCCTCACACCCCAATGGTCCCTCTGGCATCTGGGTTGAAGGTGGGACGTTGTCGTGCCCCTAATTTCTGGTAGGTGGCAGAATTGCAATTGTTATTGGGCGGAGTTGCAAGGGTGGCGAAAACAGAGGTCACGACGGTCTGTGAGGAAATCTGGTTGTCCGGGGCAGCAATTAGGTTGTAATCTGGCCGGGAATGGTCTTTGGATGGTCGAACGTGCTAAGGAGATCACCCTAACGGGCTGGCGATGCTCGTCGGTGGCGGAATCAGCGACGCGAGCACGTCGCTAGAGGGCGGCAGAAATGGCTGTAATCGGGCCAATCCGGCGTCGCCGCGGCCGGAAGGTGGCCGGAGGTGGTCGGGGAGGAGTTGTCACGGAATTGAAGAGCTGGTCGGCGTCGGTCAACGGCGGTCGACGACAATAGACGGCGGCCGGAGGCGAACGGAGTTCAGTCGACGAATGTGAACGGAATGATGACTTTGGGCTGCGATTGTGGGCAAAACCCGATAGCAGCGGCCAAAGGTCCTCGTCAGGGCCGGATTTGGTACGGAAGTAAGTTGATTGAAGTGGGTGGCTTGGCCGGCTGTGGCTTGACGTCGACGAATAGTCCGTCGGAAAACAACTCAATCACAGCTCTGTTTTGGGAGGAGAGAGTTGGGAAGAAGAAGATGACAGTTTCGTAAATATGGGTTAACTCGTTACCGGTTCGAGTTAAAATATAATATCAACTCGTAATAAATCTTTAAAATAATTAATCTAATAGGGTACGAGTTAAGTGGCTAAAATAATAAAATATTATACAAAATTGTCACAATTAATCAATTACGGTAATGATAAACGGTCAATAATTAATCGGCTTATTAAAAACGAATAAATTAAATTGGAGAGTTGTAAATGATAAATAAAATAAAGATGTCATATTTACCATATTAAATTAATATTTGGTAAATAAAATAATTATTTTTGTAAAACCCGTGATTCGAGTCACAGTTTTATAGTCGTTAGCTGATCGGTTCAGCCGTCGGATCGAGTTGAGGGTATTTTAGAACACGTGTACCGAGCCGATGTTGGTCGCGTGTATGAGGTATGAGGGGTAATGTGTACCTGAGGATGTGATGATAATGAGATGAATGAGCAGAGAATGAGTTATCAGAATGTATGAGAGTATACAGTGGGTGATTTTAGATTTATTATTTTGTGATCGTAGAAATAGTTTTAGGCCGTTTATCACGTTAGGACGCGTTATGGGTAGTTTTGGATGGGTTATTACTTATAGAG
>JAVDBV010088625.1:0-15926 GCA_032619315.1 Piper longum | reverse complement strand
ATACAGGATAACCATCTTCTTCAACTTTGTGGAAGTGAGATGGTCGCATTTCACTAGTGCTCATTTTTTACTGACCGAAATCCTTAACTGATATAGATGCCCCTTTTGCAAATTCACAAGTTATGCAGTTGAGTACTATGGCGCTAAGACCCAAGAAGAAAAGAATTTGGAGCAAGCCCTGCGTTTTACTGTTTTCATCATTTTCTAATCTTGTATGTCATTCTATCGTAGTTGTTGTTTCTTGCACTGAGCATGATTTTATGTCTGAATCTTTGGCTTGATTTAGAGAAGTTTATTATAGAACTTATGGGGTTGGGACTTATTGTTTCTGTAAATTGTGTCTGTAACAGAATAAATTGTGGCAAAGTTGGTGGCTGCAGCAGACAAGTATGATTTGGGACGACTTAGACTGACGTGTGAGTCTTATTTGTGCAAGGGGATATCTGTAGACAACGTTGCCGGCATATTGGCGTTGGCAGAACGCTATCATGGGAAATTTTTATCGACAGGAACAACGATATAATTGAATATTCAAGATGCAAGAATGGAGCCTAAGGTTCTAAACATGTCTACTGCATCTTGCTGTCCAAAGCGACTTTACTAATGTTCTAAATTCGTGTACTTCTATTTCCAGCTGTCCTTCGGTCCAGTGGCTTCGAATATCTCAGAACATTGCCCAGCTCTGCAATCCAAGCTTCTTAAGACAGTGGCGGGATGCGAGCAAGAGTGTAGCAGCGAGGGTAAGAGCCGGAGTGTTTGGGCACAGCTGTCCGATGGTGGTGTTGTAAACGAGAGGAGGGTAAGGCCGAGACTTGGTTTACATGAAACCGCAGGAACTAGCTTAAAAAGATTTTAAGAAAAACACTGATGCTGTACATTTGCTCCTTTGAAATGTATTGTAATGTTTTGTTGGCAATGAATTGGACCTACCATGTTGGTGTAATGAATTGGAGTGTTTGTTCTTACACATTTGCCTTGATCTTGATGGATTCGAACCACCATCCCTTAAAAATTTCTTGAGTGCTTTACCAATTTTGAGCTAAAGATACACAAGCCTAAATGACAATATTTCTTGAGTAAACTAAAATTCCATCGTAAAGTCAACTAGCAAAGTCCCCTGGCAGCATTTCTTCATAGCAGAGAAGCACATAATCAAGCCTTGGCAATAATCATACTTTCCACAAATTAGCTGCTTAATAGATTTCATAACTTAGAGAATCCACAAGAAGACCTCAACTTTTCATGTAATTTTACAAATGATCCAAGCTCTACAAGTCAAATTAGTTTAGTCGCCAAAGCCAAGAGGGGTTCGCCTCCTGCTAGCTCCCTCTCTTACTGGTCATTAATTAATTTCATAATAGACAATACATAAAAGGGAAAAATCAATGTCATGCCAGATTACCAATTTTGCCTGCCCCAAGAGGGCCTTTCCTTTGTAACTGACATGGAATTTTGACCTAAATCATATATGAAGAAGCTCTTGGTTAAAACATAGTTTGTAGTTCTGCAATGCTGGTACTGGAAGTATATTGTGAAGTTCTACAACCTCTATATCAAACTCTCCTAATTCAACGGCGATGTTTATATCTGAAATAATCTTCACAAGATCTACAAGTAAATAAGAAATCTAACTATCTAATTTATAAAATCTTATTGTCAATCTGACAGGGTGATAATAAGAAATCTTATTGACAAAGTAAATAAGAAATTTGGTAATTAAGAAAACCATGAAGAAAGCATTACAGGGTGATATTGAAGCAAATTGTTGATAATTGTCAATCTTATTGCTTCCAGCAACTCTGGCTCATCTACTTTACGTCCAGTGGACAATGTCTTGATAATTTGAAGGCATTAGATGGTCGCATATATAGTTCCAAACTTCCAATCCCACAATATCACAAACTATGTCGGTTCTTAGATCTAAATTCCTCCTTAAATGGAGATTGAAAAGGATAAACAATCATAATGCTGAACCTTTTTTCTGGGCAACCATAATAATCACTTCTATTTTTGAAAAACATTTTTTTAAAAAATTAAATGAAAAGATGGAAACTATGCGGAGTCCTCGAGCTTATATGGTTCTCTAAAACACGTTGGGCCGGTATTGTTGCTGTCTTTGGTTTCTTAGGTTCGTGTAGGCGGCCTCCATAATCAAATGCTGCTAATGCATAGTTTCTATTAATTAATTAATACTAACTCATACGTATTTTTTTATCTATAAAGTCCGAAATGTCATGGGAGTAACTAAAAAATCATCTTGCTATAGATAATAGTAGGCAATGAACGAAAGAATTGAGAACGATTGCCTTAGTTTTTTTATTTTACACATTAGAATCTATTTATTTTATAGAAAAAAAATTAGCATAATTATAATGATGGTTAGATGATGAAGATAATTTTATATATATTAATAAAAAGTACGGTTATATATTCTGAGTAGATGGTTAGATTTATATGTTATTAATATTTTTCTATCAATTATTGGTTAATACTAAATGATTTTTATTTATATGAAGATTTTTTGACAAAAAAACACCCATTATGTAAAGTTATGGACTGCAATATTTTTATGGTCCAATGGATGGAACAACATGGTTCTCTTGGTTGTTTTCTAAAAGAAAAGGAAACAACAGGGGTCCCTTGCACTCTCGCACTGCTCAAAGATCAGGGCTCTCTCTATATATTGTATGGCGGCCATGGCTGTACATTCGTGAACGTCTTCCACTTCATGAAGAACGTCTGACGACACGCAGGAAGTAATTTTTCCTTTGCATGCTAGCCTTGGTTTTCTCTTTGGAGAACATGCAGAAGTTTGCCTCTCTAGACTGTGATTTTATTTATTAAAAATACTCCACGAGTCAAATTTTCTAACTCGTAACTACTACTTACCATTATTTTAAATCATAGGTGGGAAAACTTGGTGATGAACATCGGTATGTCGTAATTCTTTCTTTAGAGAGGTTTACAACTTGAATTATTTTCAAGCTGAAAAAAGTAGTGAAAGAAGAAGCGGCTACCAACAACATCAAAGTAATTGAATTTTGACTGCAAATTATTTGAATTTGAGTCCATTTTTAAGGAAAATATATAAACATACACAATAAAATGATTTAATTTAATAAAATAATATTGTTGTATCGGTCATATTTCCCATAAATACATGAACTCAAATAGAAAAAAAATTACTCTATGAATTCAATCGTGCATGCTAACATTCTTCGAAAATTTTCATTTGTAAATTTAAAGTACCTCTAAACCCCCAAAGGATTCTTGAAAAGAAGTAAAGACAAAGGTAGCGTGGATTAATACTATTATAGGAAGTTGATTAACCACAACCTCCTCCTGGTTTGTATTAGACGATGTGTATCTAATCAATAATAGAAGTGCAATCCCAAAATTTAGCGACCATTTTTCAATCTTTAGGGGTAGTTAACTTTACAATTTTAAGATACCACATACATGTAGGAGTTACACTTCATACATGAAGAAAATAGTAGACCAAATCAAGATCTTTTTTAATAGATTTTGAAACCTCTAATTTAAAACTTAATAACGAACTTAAAATTATTTTCATGTTAAAACTAGATCAATAGAAAGAAGAAATGCCACCCAAACCTGAAAGCAAAACTAGTCCATAACAAGCCAAATACAATACCAATTACTTTAATTGCCCACCATACACCCCATTTCAAACGTTAGAGAAGACACATGATCCAATGCAACTCCAATACAAATAAATATGCCCACGTCCCTTTTTCCCAATTGGTTTTCGGCTTTTTTAGTTAGTTAACAAGTAAAATACATTTTTAACCACGAAAATATCCGCAGTAGGAAAGAATAGTAATCTTAGAAACGAAGTAAAAATCTCAGTCACTTGAGATCATAGTTTATGCACGTACTTCAAATCAAATAGACGCAGGGAGTCGATAAAAAAAGTGATAAATAATTATATTAAAAAAAGTTGGACCTCATCTAAAATTAATAAATAACGATTATCAACATAACAATTCATATCCATTTTAGACGTGTGACACCATTACGAACACATATTATAAGTTAAATCTAATTTAATTTAAATGATATTCTTAAAATACAAATTATAAATAAATTAAATTAGGTTTGATGTATAATAGTCGAGATGCTAACCATACACTCGAATTAAAAATAAGTTTTTATAAATAAGAAGATGGATTATGATAATTTAATATATTAATTATTATTATCATTATTATTATATAAATAATTAAAATTTAAATATATAATTTTTAAAGAGCTCGACTTTTTAATTATTTTTTAATTTAATATTAAAGGGGGATTAGTGGCAAGTAAGATGAGTGCCAAGAGTGGGAAGAATAAAAGGGGGAAACAAAATATAACAAACCCCAGAGAAAAAGGGGAGACAGAAGTAGCAGCTCCTCTTCTTCCTCCCTTGACACCCATCCTGACACCTCCACACCCTCCCCATTTCATTGATTTGCTCAAACACTTGGGGATACAACACACCTCCAACTCTTCCCCTCCCCAAAACCATATACACGTCTCTTGCCCAAGAAGAAGAGCAAAGAAGAAAGAAGATTTTTTGTTTCAATCTTTGTGGGCAAAAAAGTTGGAACCCAAAAAGTTTGGATTTTTTTTTCCCGAAGTTTTTTTTTTAAAAAAAAATTATATTATTTTTCACTGCGAAAAAATGGTAGTAAAAATGCCTTCTTTGTGGCTTGGATCTCCCACCTCTCGCCTTTGATTCGGCGGTTCTAGGGTTTGGCTCGGATCGCCGCGGCTTTCCCGTCACTTGACGGCGGCGACGGCGGCCGGATTTTCTGCGATTAGGGTTAGGATCGGGAGCTGGCCGCGAGCGGAGAAATGGTGGCTTGCTCGGATGTGGGCGGGGACTGTGATTTCGGCGGTCTTGGTGTTGAATGCCTTGCGGCTGTTGGGTAGTGGAGCTCTATGGAAGAGGATTGCATTTTAGGTATTGTTGGTTTCTGAATCCGTCGAATGCGAATTGGATTGATTTGAAGTGTCGTGTGTATTGTCCTGCGGTGCAATTGGGGTTTCTGGTTTTGGGACTGATTGCTCTGGTGGTGGTTGTAGACTTGTAGTGGAGGAGATGCATTATCGGCAAAGGCATCTGTGGATGTACAAAGTCCAGCGAGGATCTTGAATCAGTGTTCGAATTTGGTTCATTGTTGAAGCTGATTGGGGAAAAGTTCAATCGTTGTGTGGTTCATGGATGTGAGTGGAGGGTGGAATTGAACATGGGGAAGGAGCTAGGAGCTGTGGGGTTGATGTTCTTGATTGTTGAGGAACTGCTGCGAACATCTTTTGCTAGACAGGCAATCCGTTCTGCTTGTGGAGAAAGGGATCCACATTGAAGACCTAGGTGTGCCCTGCCATGTCTCGCTGCTTTCCCTTTCCACCACCTGGATATGAGAAGAGCGCTAGGACTGACGTTGTAGATATACTTGCAAAGGTTAATATCGTTCCCCTTTTTTTTCGGTTTTTTTTACCTTCATCTTGTTGGGTGAAAATTTGATCTTCCTGGTGTTTGGTGGTTGTGTGCGGTGGATGCCACAGTAGAAGGCTTATGAGCTTTGCGGTTGCTATGACTAAATGGTTGGGTTTTATTGGAAAGTAGGTTGATTTTCAATTTCAGCTGCTCAACCTAAAAACTATCTTGGACTTATGGGTGCCAATTCTGCCTCTGTTGCTTTTACCTTCTGAGACTCTAGAACCAATTTTCATAAAATTTTCGACATTAAACTCGATCGAGGGTTTTATGTTTTTTCCCTTCAACTATATAACTTCTTGGGTGGTTGGCTTGATAACTGTATCTCTCATTTATTATTTACTAGCATGTTGGCTCATTTTTATTTTAATATTTGTGAAAAAAATTCCCTTGCCCGTGAATTACTTTTGTGGCCTAATTGAAGCAAATCATGCTGCCCGGTAATCATGAGGGTGGTTAATGTTTGTTATATAACTCTTACTGGCTTATGCCTGTATAGAGTTGTTGCAGATTGCATTGGGAACTTATCTGGTTCTTAGGTGCTCTTGTTTTAATAATGGGGGTTTATAAAAGGAAACTATCTGTTTTTTATCATCAGAGGACGCCATGTGTTTATTTTTTTTTTAAATGTGAAATCTGAATGCTTTGTCTTCAATCTTATCTTCCAGCAGATTTAAAACATGCACGATTGTGTTGCTTTCAGATTTTACTATAATTTAGTAAACTATTTCTTTGTTTTCTGTTTATATTTTTCTGTAAGTTCGAAGTTTGGAGTTTTTATTGCTAAATATACTTTTTTTCCATAGTCTGTCTGCAGTTAAGTTGAATCAACTTTGCGAATAATTTCCAAGGATTATCATGGATAATAAGTTATATAACTTGAGTATTTCATAAAGTATGAGAATGTGCCAAGCTTATACATTATTTTTTTTCAGTTTTATGGATGCAAAACATTTTAGTCCAAACTATTGAGTTTGTTAATGACAAAATAATAATACCCTATGTTCACTGTTCATAAAAATTCTTGCTGAACTTTATTGTTCTAGAATCCAATATCATTGATAAAGTTTGAGTTTAAATATCGATGCTTCTCATGTTATATAGAAAATGGCATGTTGTTAATCAGTAGAGAATTCTTTAGTCTAATTTGTGTATTACGAAAGTTCAAAGATGATATTCATATGTTGTATCTCTGTTTTGTGAGAGTCTTGCATTCTAAACATAATTCCTCAGTGTATGAGGATGATGCATTTTGAATGGACTTATGATGGCCAAAGGGTCTTATGCTGTCAACCATTGGTTAGGCACTTGAGCTTGCAGGTCTTTTGGACGTGAAGTTTAAGAGAGCATCTTCATTGGGTGAATATCATCAACAGTTAGCCTTCACGAGGGAAGCCAAATGGTGGGAAGGCCAATGCAGAAAGGGAACATATTAAAAAGAAGGATAACCAAGCACATCTTGCTCTAAATGAACCGACTAATCAAAATCGGCTGCGGACTATGATGTTTGAGACAGCAATATTAACCAGAAAAACTAAACAAATTTTAACTAATTAGCTTATTAATGACGGCAAAATTATTTTTTAAAAAATAACAAATAAATCCTAATGACAATTTAATTCCTACTAAGGGGCTTTTCAAATAAAATAAAATTAATCTTATTGAATTTTGATTCCTACTAAAAAACACCTGGTATTCGCCTATTCTTATGCATTAGAGGTACTTCATTTGCAACTTAATGATAATTCGAAGCAGCGTAAACACTGCAAATTTTGCATAATCGACTTGTTTCTTTTATTCTTAGTAGTCTTGGAAATTATTTCATAAATATTTTGTTACTTTTGAGCATTGTGTTGTTTTATATGATCTACTGATTGCCGATCATTCCCTGTAAAAGAAACCAATAGTAATTAGCTGCTTACACTAATATGGCTAATGGTAGGTTATGATTATGTTTATTGAGGTTTAGCAGACAAACTAGTTGTTGACTTTGAATATAGTTGTTTGTTTTATATCTGATGTCAATTACGTGGTAACTGATACCACAGAGATAATATATTTTAATATCTGTTTGATGCATTTGTTTGGGATAGATGTTAAAAAACATACTAAAGGTTAGGTTACTATAATCTTGACAATCAAATTATCTGGAGTGGTATTTGCGAGTAATTAAAGAAGCTCTTCCATTTGAATATTTGGTAATTTAGGACTAATGACAGATAGTTATTTGTCAGTTCAGAAATAGAAGCTACTAAGCATTAAGTTCACCACCTTCCTTGTGGACCTCTGTTGTCGTATATGTGAACTCGACATCCATGTCCACCCAACTTATGTATGGTTTTTTTTTGTTGTTCCATATTTGTCTTGATGATTTGTTATATCTTTTGGTGTTAGTTGGTGCTTCAGTACTCTGCAGATATGTGTGAGGATACAAGCTTCTAAAACCTAATATTTAAGGATGTGTTGGGTCTTTAAATCAATATTTTCCATATTCCATTAATTTCTAAATGTTTGATTTTTTTTTTTATGTTCATGATCTGACTATATAATAATTATTGGTCATCTGACTATAAAATATATGAGCTCATATGTTAGTAAATTTTTGGTATAAACATATATGGGCATCTCTTGATCAACTTACCTCATGTATCGATTAATTTCCTTTCAACCTTTGAGCCATTCTTGTTTATTGATTAATGTGTTCCACTTTGTCTGATAATATTTGCTGCAGGAGAAAAGTACGGAGAAAAAGCATAAAAAAGAGAAGAGAGACAAAGAAAAGAAGGACAAAGAAGGAAGCAAAGATAAACACAGAGATAAGAAAGACAGAAAGGAGAAGCGCAAAGATAAAAAGGAGAAGGATAAAAAGAAAGACAAAAACAAGACATCTGATGGAAGAAAGCCTGAAAACAAGATTAATGATCAGAATGGGGAGAAGAGTGGCGAAGTTACTAATTTGGCTGGAGAACATACTAATAAGAAGGTTTTGGAGGAGTTCGATAGAAGGATCAAAGATGAACAGGGAGCAGGACACAGAATTGGCACTGATACCATGGATCAAAGAAATTTTTTGTCAAGCCCTTATTCGGAGAAAGTTAAGGCTGGGGGTGATGATAGGCAGCATGAGAAGCACAAGGAGGGTTCTAAATTTATTGGGAATGAACACACCCCTCTTGATCAAAGGAGAAAGGAAGGCATGCTTAGGGCATTTGAAAAAGATATGGAGAAGGGAATGGAAAATTCAGAGACCAACAAAGAGAAGGGAGATAAACACAAAGACAGAGAAAAAGAGAAGAAGAGGAAGGACAAGGATCGGGATAAAGAGAAGAAAAAAGAGAAGGAGAAAGTGAATGTGAAGTTGAAAGAAAAGGCAGATTTGAAGCAAATTGAACAGAATCAACATGGACTACACACTTCAGAAGGTGTTGGTGTCTTGAATGCTATGCCCAGGCTACCCTTGATAAATGATGGCAAGTTTGGCTGCATGAGTGAAGACAATAAGAAAAGAAAAGAGATTGAAATGAACGGCTTTACCCATGGTGAGTTTCCAATTCTGTTACACTCTAGCTTGTGTTTATGATCTAAATTGGCTCTTTATCTCAAGTTATGTCTTTTTTCCATTCAGAAAGTGGGAATTGGCCAAATAAATTACCAAGAGTAGCTGCTTCCTCCCATCTGCCACTTGAAAATGGAAGGAGACCGGAACCTTTATGTATGCCAAACCTTTTTGGTCATGACAGACAAGGAGCATCTGATAGTAAATTATTAATTGAGAGAAAAAAGGATATCAAGATTAATGGTACAGTAGAAGATGGCATATCTTCAGTTAGTTTGACGACTCCAGCTAGTGGGAAGGTCCATGAAAGTGGGGAAGCATCTGCCCCAAAACCCCCGCACCCTGACGAGAAATATCTAAACAAAATTTATGACATACCCAAGGTGGAAGAATGGTGTGATCTGGATGATAACCAAGACTGGTTGTTTGGCAGTGGAGATGCCAATGGTCGATTGAAGAAGCCAATGGCGAATCCTGAAGGTTGTGAAATAGCACCGCAAGTATGGGCAGAAGCTTTACTGCTGCCACCAGCGGATATATATGCTTTGCCATATGTGATACCTCGGTGATACCATGGCACTTGCTCGATCCAAGTTTGAGAGCTGTTTGTTTTTGAAACAGCCGTTCAACGGTAGTATAGATGATGGGTCACTCTTACTGCTGTTTTTTTGTTTGGTAATATTGTCTTCTTTCAGGTGTTATTTTAACCTGCCGAGTGTGACCTACATCCGAGGCTGTTTATTGCTGTGCATTTTGGTTATTCATTGCCGAATCTCTATTCCACTGAAACGGTATCTAAGTTGCATTGCGTGAGAAAGAACTCGTTTTTAAGGAAAGCAGAGAAAATTCGTTCAGCAGCACTGTGTGGGTTTATTACTCAGATGAAGAGGGAGCTGGAAACTCAAAGTCGGGCATACTCAATTATAACAATTTTGATTGGTAATGTATAAATTTTTTATTACATCAAATGTACATTAGAGAGGAAGAAGGAAATGAAGTAGATGCGATCGTTTCGTTATTCTAGGCCGTTGTGCTAATTGTCTTTTCTCTATTGATGCATAACCCATTCTCAACAGTCATCATAGGACCTTTGGGGAAAGTATATAGTTAATTCCGCTCTATCATGATATTCTTTCAATTAGGCCATTAGGTATACTTTTATTTCATTGGTCTAATGTCCTTATATATTTTCATTTTATATGTAACCATATTTCTAATTTATTTCTGATTCAATGTACCCATTATTTGTTTTAAATATATTTTGTATCCATAATATTAATACTTAACCTCTAAGATATAACAATGACCGCCATTTGCGCACCTTCTTCTCACTTTTGTTTTGACATTTTATTGGTGATAAAATTGTTGTGCTCAGATTGTTTTCCATATGCTTGATGTTGTTCTATTAGGCTTGATGTTGTTTACTATTACTAGGAATGATAAAAATAAGCAAAAACCGCAATGTCGGTTGTAGCTGTTGAAAGTTTCAGAATTACACGTGGTTATGTTTATGATGCATATATAAATAAATTTAGTTAATTCGGTAAAACGGTAAATGGCCATTAATTTTTTTTTCAACTTTTGATTAGAGTCTAATTTGATATGCTTGGTTTTTTATACTTACTTGACGAGGGGGATTATTCATCCAAAAGTATATTTGGTTATTAAATTTTGCCATTTATATAATTTGGATCCTAAGGATCAAATGTCTTCAAACCCTTTTAGAATATAATAAGGGAAGATGTTGTGCCGAGATGTATACCTGAAATTTTTTAATTTTATATATAAATTTTCATTAAATAATAATATAAATGGTAATAATTTAATATATTAGATATAGATTATGATTGAAACCTCGGATCATACCGATCAAATCATCTTTTTAAATTTTTATGGGAAAGAAAAAAATATATTATATTTGAATAAAAAGATTAATTATATTTATTTGATTTTTTATTATATTTTTTAAGATAATTAAAAAGACTTATTAATAAAAAAATTAAAAGTTAAAAAAAAAGGTTCAAAATTGTGACTTTATATCGTAAAAGATATGTTTATCATTTAAAAAAAAATAATTTTAACAAGATTCAAACCTACCTATGACTCTTTATAAGATATAATTTATTATATTTTTTAGATTTTTATTTTATATAATTGACTAATACTCCTATTTTTAATTTTAAGCCACTATTAAATTTATCTTTACAAATAAAGGTGGATGGTTTTACTTTTATTAATAAGAGTGACAAGGTAGAAATGGAGATAACTTACCTTACATAGTGACATTTATAAACTAAACCCTAACCTACCCAAATGTACCACAAGAGCTAAAGCTACTAATGGAGTCAGCAATGGTGAGTGGTGTCAAATGTCAACACCTTAATACGCTGTCAGCAAACAAATAAATTCTGACGATGAGCAAGTTTCTGTCCGTTGCTTTTCTAACCATTGGATCTCTGGTCTCTCTCCTTGGCAATGATACTAAAAACTTAAAGATCACTTTCATCTCCTCGGCGGTCATTATTAAAATGCCGTGCCGCCTCTATGTACTCGCCATTGACTATTGAGCCCATGATGCCAAATATTCCAACTCTGTATAGTTGCAATGGGTCTCTCCCTGCATGTCTTGCTTAGCTGTCAGGAAGGCGAGTCAGGCTTAACTGAGATCAAGTTTAAGTTGTTTGTTTTTTTCAAGTTCGGGCATATGCTATAGAATATAATCCAACTAATAGAAGTTCAACCCAAGCGGGGCCTGCTCAATTTGTATTAATGTTAACTTCATCGAGAAATGCAATAATTTATGTAAACTTTTATTTTTAAAGACTGCAGTATCTCATCTTGTGTAATTAGTAATGCACTAAAATGAACATGAAAATTTATATTTTATTTTAAATTGTTACAAAATACTACTTTTTAATTACTAAATCATATTTCATGAATCTAATATAATTGTCGAAAAATTTAATGTCCGAGATGGATCAAACGCAAAGCCTTTATTGAACTTTTTCAAGTGAAGTATCGAGCAAAATCATGGAGCGTTATGGGTGGGTGCTATTAACAGGTAGAATTAGTATCAGTTTGCTGGTTTTGGGCTATAAAATAAAGATATCAGAAACAGACATTGCTTTTTTTTGTAAACACGGAGAAACGAACAGTGCTATAAACCTTGAGAAGAGATTCATTTATCTTTACTCTTATTTTTTAGTGTCATGATTCGTAATTAAGCTGCAGAACACGGTGAAGCAACGGAATAAAAAAATAACGGGCGCGTGTTAATCATGGGTTCATAAGCAAAAGCTAAAAATTAATTCAGCAAAACCAAAATTCCATGAGTGATTTTTTACTACAGTTACCATAGAACGAAAATTCTTATTTCAGTAAGCAACATTATCAATCTGGAGAGCAGCATCCTCGAGAACAAGTATTAAGTAAAAATTCAACCTCCAAACGATGGGAAAAGGTGCAAAACAAATGAAGACGCAGAAAGGAATTGGATGCAAAGTGCTTAGTCTTTGTACTTCATGGCGGACATTTGAAAACCAGGCATGTCAAAGGAACCTGCGAATTTCTCCACCGCAGCCTTGAGGTCCTCGATGTCCTTGTTGTTTACTAAGCCCTTGTTAAAATCCTTCAAGAGCTTACCATGTTCCTTCTGAATTTTCAAAGTTAGGGTCACCGCTTGGTGGAGGAATTCTGCAATTTGCTCGAAATCCTTCTCAACTAAACCCCTCGAGGTCATAGCCGGCGCACCTACACGTAAAAACAAACATAAAGAAGGCTTTCCAACAATAAACAAAGATAACTTCTTCCACGAAAATATGAGCAGTTTAAACGAAAATCCACGATACAATGTAAGAAAGCACTCCTAAAGACTCAGATACATCATAAAAAATGGAGCTTAGCAAAGACATGGCTGTTGCTGTATCACAATCCCAATGTGGGCATAAAAGGCCAAATCCCAATTCCCACCAACCGAAATCCTCTGCCATTAAAATAAATAATTCATAATTCTATCATAATACCTATCTCCTAAGTTTGCTACGACAAGATGAACAATGATAACTGAATATTTATTGAAGTAATAATTTTAGGTTATTTTTAATCGAATATTACATATTGCTCTTTTAGTTCAAATTCCCAGTGCAGAATTTGAACAAATGCCGGCCCACGTTAATTAAACAAAGGCTAATATGATAGTGATCTTACCAATTCGGACACCTCCAGGAGCCAAAGCACTGCTGTCTCCAAAAACAGCATTCTTGTTCACAGTAATGTTGCACAAATCACACAGCTTCTCAACTTTGTTCCCTGCATGTAATAAAAAAGAATAATTATCATCATCTGCAATGTATCCCACCTTAACAAAACAAGGCATATCTAGTGCCCTTCTAACACCACCCTCTAGAAAATGAAAAATGGGATAAATTTGTAGCATCGTTGTTGTCATATACAAAAATTAATACATAAGCATCATATATGGCTGCAGAATAAAAATACAGGGCAAGTGCAAAATTGCATTCATAAGATTATCTAATTTCCTCCAAAAGGCATTGAGGTAAGTATGATGAAGTAAAATCTCACCAGTCAATCCAAGAGGCCGAAGATCCCATAGAACAAGATGATTCTCAGTTCCATCAGTGACAAGCTTATAGCCTTTGTTCATCAGGTAATTTCCCAGGGCAACTGCATTGGCCTTAACCTGCTTGGCATATGCCTTAAACCCAGGAGACATCACCTGCTTGAGTGCAACAGCTAATGCTCCAATCTGGTGGTTGTGAGGACCACCTTGAAGAGATGGGAAAACAGCAAAATTGATCTTGTCTTCAAAATCATACACGGCGTCCTCCGGCTGCCCTTTCTTTGGTGGCTTGGGACCCTTCCTGTAGAAGATCATACCAGCTCGTGGACCCCTCAGACTCTTGTGGGTAGTTGTGGTCACAATATCACAATGCTCGAATGGATCAGCAAGTTCCTACATCACCAGGTAAGATCGAACATTAAAACAAATAAAAAGTGTGACCAGGGAGTAAGTACAAAGGTAAAACGAATAAAATAAAAACTAAAATAATCTTATATAAATATTCCGATCCAGGGCAATAGAAATACGAAGCATTTCAGACTTGTTCACACTCTCATGCAGGTGATAGATCCACATACAGACAACAAAATTCACCGTCAATAAAGACAAATTTGATACTTCACACATCAAATCAAAGCATCCATGCCCACAATAACCAGATTTTGATACCATTACATAAAGTCCAATCCAAATTCAGATTTGCATTGAGCCAAAGCGAGAGAACAATGCAGACATCATGATATCAATCAATCATCAAACAACTTTGCAAAAAAAAAAAAACAAATGAATCAAATCTAGATCTCCCAAATGCATAATCATTATTGCCTACATTGAAAAATGATAGAGAATACCTGCGCAGCAACGAGGCCGCTGACATGAGCCATGTCGCAAAGCAAAAGCGCGCCGCACTTGTCGGCAACAGACCTCAACCTGGCATAATCCCAGTCCCTGGGGTAGGCGCTGCCGCCACAGATGATGAGCTTGGGCCTAAAGTCGAGAGCTTTCTCCTCCAACCGGTCGTAATCAATGTAGCCGGTGATGGCGCTGACCTTGTAGGGCAAGCTCTCGAAGTAGATGGAGGTGGCGGAGATCTTCTTGCCCGCGGAGGTGTAGTAACCGTGGGTGAGGTGGCCGCCGGAGGGGAGGTCGAGGCCCATGATGCGGTCGTGGGGGTTGAGGAGGGCGGTGTAGGCAGCGAAGTTGGCGGGGCTGCCGGAGTAGGGCTGGACATTGACGCCCCACTTGGAAGGGTCGAGGTGGTAGGCTTGGAGGGCTCGGGAGCGGCAGAGGTTCTCGATCTGGTCGATGAACTCGTTGCCGCCGTAGTAGCGGTTGCCGGGCATGCCCTCTGAGTACTTGTTGGTGAGAGGGCTGCCAAGCGCCTCCATGACGGCGAAGGAGGTGAAGTTCTCGGAGGCGATGAGCTCGATCCCCCGGCACTGCCGGCGCTTCTCCTTCTCGATCAGGTCGTGGATCTCCTCGTCCACGGCGTGGAGGGGGGTGTTTCCCCATGCGTTCACCGGATCCATGGCGGCGGCGAGGTTGCGGCGGCGAACGGCAGCGAGGTCGGGGCGACGCCGGCGGTGGGGGACGTCGTAGGTCGGGCGTGGGAGGGGCAGACGGGGAAGGAGCGGTCGGGGCGACGGCTTTATAAGCGCGGGGATTGCGTCCATTTGCCGTAAATGGGATTCATGTCTTTTTTTGTTTCATTTGGGGTGGGTGGGGTGGTAGGTTTGAAAGATTAAAGTAAACATACATACATACATACATGTATACATACATACATACATACATACATATATATATATATATATTTTATGTCCATTAATTAATTAAAATAAATTAGTTAATTAATTAATAATAATGCTCTCGTAACTACCCAAGCAAGGATTAAAATGTATTCATATATACACATAGATGTATGTGTAGGCGCGATGGTTGCATGAATCGGAATCGGTTTTCCAATGAATCGGAATCGGAATCGGAATCGGTCTGAATCGGCCAAAAATCGGTTTTTTTGAATCGGTCACGAATCGGTCTGAATCGGAATCGGAATCAGAATCGGAATCGGAATCGGAATCGGTCCGAATCGGTTTTCTAAAAATATATATTGACAATTTATAATATAAATATATAAAAATTATATATTGATGTTATTTTGATATTATTATGTGTATTATAGTTTATTATATTTTTAATATTTTTTTGGATTTTTTAAAATTATTTTCAATTAATTATTATTTTATATTCGAGTCGGACTCGAGTCAATTTTTAATTACGAGAAT
>JAVDBV010088624.1:0-29991 GCA_032619315.1 Piper longum | reverse complement strand
TGGTGATGCAAGTGGGAGGTTTAGGAACGGGTCCAATGATCCCGCGGCAAATGGGTCGACAAGGTGCACGTTGTTTCTCCCTACCAACATAATTTACTCGGTTAAGATTATCTAAAAAACCCGTGAATTATGCAATTCTCGGCCAAGAAAAATGACGGAGTCGAGACGAGCAGAGCAGAGCAGAAGTGTGTTTAAATTTGGCTGTGATATAAAATGAGTCGAGTCGCTTGTTTAAAATTTATAATATTAGACTTAATTTGAGCCGAATTCTAGCCTAACAAATATTTATGTGCTTGACTAATATAGGATCAAAAAAATTTTAAACACTATATAAGTTTAATATGACCTTAATAGTATTTATGAGTCGAGTCGAGCTGAATATTTTTTTGAGTTTGAACATATCGAGTTCGAGTTTTGAGCCGAGCTGAGCCGAACATTCCTTTGCTCAGGCTCTATTCATTATTCAACGAGCTTATCTATTTTGAACTAAGTATTTTTTCGAGTACAAAATTAATGAACGCGAGCAAAACCGAACACAAAAGACTCACGAATAGACTTGGCTCATTTACACCCCTATTGACTAGTTTGGTAATTCCATGGAAAGAATGAAGATGGATTGTTATTGATGTTTCTTGGTGCTGAGTAGAAGAACATCTTCTTGGAGATCAATTTTTGATTTACAACTATGTGGACAATTTGGATTAGAATGGGAAAAGAGTAATGAGAAACTTGGGAGAAAAATCTTCCTACTTCTACCTTCTATGACAATAAAATAATGACATATTAAGCTTGCCAGTAATTAAGCCATAATTGATTGCGGCCGTCCTTCCAGTGGCTATATGGGTCTGTAACTCACTTAGTGGGCCTTATAAATAAGAAAATGCTGTGAATAAATTGTTTCAGCCCACGCTTTTATATTTTTTATCTTGTACTCGTTGCTCATCACTTAGTGGACTTCAGATTTGTTTCTCATTGACCATTCAAAGTTTTGGAATTAGATTCTAGTTTTTTTCTTATTATTTGGCAGGCTTTTTATGATAAAAAGGGGGGTTTTTTTAAGGATAAAAAGGGCTTTTGAATACCTTATTATGCACCTTGGGATAAATAAGTTCTATGAAACATTTTCCTCATTCTCTACGTTTTCTTTCATCCTCTATCGTCTACTATTTCTTCATGTATTTTAGTATTCACTTCTTAGTTGTTACATTCGATGTGTACATTAAGACTAGTTCATGTCCCCTACGCTTAACAGCTATGGAATTTCATCGCCATAGACGATGTAAAATTATGCAATTACAGTTTTTTGATGGGAAGATCATGAATATCAGTTAAGATGCCATACCAACTCTGGTGATATACAAATTAAAGTTCGCTGCCCATACATGTATGTTAACACTTCTCAATGAAGATGGATCATGCAATGGCGAACTTGAAGGAATAACTAGGACAAGGGATGTTGGCAAGGATAACTACTAAGCCCAGAAAGAACATGTGAAACCAGAGCCAACAAGATTGGCCTTACAACAAGTAATGCATGCATGGGAAGGAGGAAACATGAACAAGTGTCGTAAAAGAAAGCAGATGTAGGGGAGCAGATAAGAGGAGATTGTGTGGAGGAGAGAAGAGGTTGGAGGGGAGAATTGAAGAGGAGATGAATTGCAAGTGCATATAATCAAACTGGGTCTCATTTAAAATGCCATGGCTTGGTGCGTGAAGCTCTGTCAGGCAATGTATCCATTTGCAAATCCCCCATTTATGGAAGACAGGAAGGGCGGGCCTGGTTTGGTGACCCACTGCACATATAGCTGGTACATATACCATCAATTTCTTCATCTTCTCACACCTCAGTTTTGACTAAGGGGTGCTTCAATGAACCAATTCCAAGCTCCATTAATGGGAAGCATGCAGCAGATAAATTTATTATACCTGGTGTCGGTAAATTTTCCAGACCCCTGCGTCAGAAATTTCGATACAATTGAAGTTCTTGACGTGTATTTGGGCTTTGATATTGGTAAATAGAAATTGGTGACGACAGGAGGACAGGTGACAAGAGCAGATATTTACATGGGTAGGAATCCGAATTGAAGGCTCTTATTTTGATTAGGTTAGATGGGGAGGTTTTGACGGCAGCATTTCGGAGGATTGCTGTCGAACATGTTGGTTGACCAACCTCCCATGTCCCTGGAGAAAAGCCAATCTCATGGAAGTCGCTGGACAATTTTAGGTACGCCAGCATGAATGCTGCTACAAATGAGAACTCTCCGAGTAATTACCAACTCTTAGTTAATAAGAGGCAGTTATGATGGCCAACTATCCGTAGTTCAAACTTCAAACTATTTGCTAGAAGTTAAAGCGGCGTACCAAAGGATGGTCGAACATAATTTTTTTCAGAAGTTTTGTGCGGCTGTTCTCCTACGATTTTTGAGCGCACTCGCTGTCAAGGCTTAATGGTCTTCTTCCGTAATAATAATTTATGCAATCAGCGACCGGATTTCGCGGTTTACAAAGTTTCAACAAAGAATCCAATGAAGTTTAGTTAGGTTGAAAACAATGAACGTGGAGATTACTCATGATAGAGCATGTAAACATCATAGCCATCATTCATATAACTCAAAGAATGGAAACACGAGATATGGGCCTCATGATGTTATTATCTATTGTTCCTCCCAACTTAATCAAAGTCACTCACCATATCATTAACATGTAAATCACTAGTCTTGGTTTTTTTCTTGATTCATAGACCTACTAATGACTACTTGCATTCTTCAATCTCCAGTCGGTCTTACCATGACAGTGCTAAAATCATGTTTTTCATGTTCATTAATGACACTCGACAAATTGATTTCCCAATAGTCACGCAAATTACATAACCGGCCATCCATTTTCTTTTTCAACCCATGTGTCCAAACATCTTACATCTGCAAATTTCTTATTTATTCTTTTAAAAAAATACTTCTGAAAAGAATGTATACACTACTCACAAAATTTTTAATGCCTAAAACAATGTCTAAATGTGTATTTCTAGATTAACACATGTTTAACTGATTTCAACTTGCATTGCAGTAACTTTCACCCCTTGTACCAGTTATTAGTTAACAACAGTTAAAACAGAGACCCTTAACGACATTGATAACCACTAATCATCCAAATGAATACAAAATTAAACCCCCAACTATAAGTGAATGACCCAGGGCAAAGTAAGCAGACACATGGGTCCTAACCATCGAAGGCAGGCCAATATGCAAGAACATGCTCGACCAATTAGAGTGCATAATTGGGGGTGTGATGCCAACTTTAGAAGCAATGATGTACCACATGGTACATACAGGGCCCAGACTACTGACTAACAGACAAATGACCCAAGCAAGATTTTTTACCCCCACCACCACAAAACTTGCGGGGAAAATGATGTTCATCTACACACGACTACACACAGACGCTTCACGCCGAAGCAAGCAAACCAATCCAATCAATTAAAGTAAGCAACGAAGAAAAAGAGCAGCAAGAGATCACTGCTTTTCCAGCGCTGGCACACCAAATGGCAGCACACCATTTCAACTTTTTCTTCTCCACAACTCTTCCTGAATTTAGTTTGTCTGGAAAAACATTACACACCTTCCCAACATCGGAGAAAAAAAGAGCTAGCAGCCGACAAAGCCACACTCGGGGCAGGCGCAGACAGCTGTAAATCTGCTTTTCCCAGCTTAACACACCCCTTTTAAATAAGAACTACAACTTTCAAATCACAGAAACCGTCTCTTGGGTCTCACAACCAACAGTTGGCAGCCACCATTGTGACATATATCGCATACCAATTAGCAGTGTTTAAGTGTTAACTTTTCTTTCAAGTGTAGAAGATGCATAAGAACAAGTCAAATATATCTTGCTTTATTACATACATAATAATAAGTCGAGGATGACATTTTTACAGGGGGGGTTCTGCTCTTCCAAAAAAATTACTGACAGAAGAGAAGAACAATCCCTATTGACCCAAAAGAAAAAATCAACCGAAGAGTCCCAAATCCCCTGCAAAATCTCTAATCAAAACCTAGCCAAACATCACTTTATTATTATTCTAATGAAATAACACTCCACCTCCACCCCCCCCCCCTTCACACCCTTTTTTCCACCCCTTGAACAACCATTACCACATCAACATTCCTTGCTACACAACTTATTCCTAGCTTTTCTACCTAGCAGCAACACTTACTAAACCCCTACTAATCTTCCACTAACCACTACCAAAAAATATCATATATTTCACCTTCCCCTTCATCATCTCTGTAAAACTTCTCTCTCCCATTTGATAAATTGCAACAAAAAGACACATTCGTCGCCGGACCCGGCTAGTACGTCCACTCGGGTGGGAGTCGGAATTCTGGGCTGATTGCCGCCGCCGCCGGCACCGAATGGGTGTTCTTCTGGAAAATCGAGAGCTGTACATCGCTTCTCGGCGGCCATTGTTCCCGATAATGAGCGCTTCGCCGGACGAAGGTTGGAGGAAGACGAGGATGAGCAGGCCCCATTTCGTCAATATTCAGATTCAGAGCTTGAACTACTCTCGCCGGCACCAGCACCGTCGAACAAGCTATAATCAAAATACCATGAACAAGAGAAACGATCAAAATCGAAACTTTAAAGAGAAGCAAAGCATGGCAATGGCGAGATGACATAGCCAATAGAGTACTCAAATATCAAACCTGGCTTTTTGCGGAGGTCGGTAGGAGTGCCAGGCCGGCGAGGGAGGAAGACGCCGGTACCGGCGGACTCTCTCCGGGAACCGCCGCCGCCGAGGAAGACTGCCCGCATGCCGGCGCTCGGCTGCTGCTGCTGCTGCGTCTGGGATTGTATCGACGGCCATGCGGGCGAAGACAAACAATAGGCCTGCCGCCCACCTTTGCCGCCATTTTTGCTACTGCAAACGTCGCCTTGCCTCCCTCGCACTCCCCATTGCTGTTTTTGTAGCTGCTGCAACTGCAACAAAAACAAGGCTTATTACTGGAAAGAACCAGAACCAGAGGATGAAGAAAATGGATGAGGAAAACGTACTTTGGCGTTTTGGAGTTGCTGATGGGCGAAGGCCGGGTTGGAGAAGTACCCAGTCGAAGCAGGTTTGCGAGGAGGGACGCCGAGGAGGCCTCGTCCACACAGTCTGTGAGCCTCTTCGTTGAGCTTGAGGCGGACGACATGGCCGGCGGCGGCGGAGAGAATCTCCCAGGCGTCGTCCGGCTTGGCGTACGGCGTCGATGGCGGCGACGAGAGCTGCGACGGCCCGTTCGAGCTGCTGCGGCTCGACCCCCCGCCATGGCCGTACTGGCACCAGCTCCCCATCGCGCACAGAGGCGACTGCGGCGAGCTCGACTTCAAGTTCGCCTACACAACATCATCAACCACCACCAATTTCAGAGAGAGTCGAAACAAAGGACCAGATTAAAATCTTGAAGATAGGATCTGCTTCCCGAAAAGGGAGGAAATCGGAAAGAGGGACGAAGCTACTTGCTTCCTCACCATGGGCTCCTTCACGTCCCAGCCATGGCCGGGTAGGAGGTCGTCGAGGAGCAACGAGCCAGTCAACCGCCGGGAAAGCTCGCCGGAGCCCAAATCCTCGCCGTCGCTCTCCGTCTCCGTTGAGCCCACCACCGACTCAACCGGCGAGCCCAGATCGCAGCCGCCGTAGGGGAACTCACTCGGGAACCACACGCCCCCCCTCGGCGCCGCTCCACAGCCGCCGCCGCCGCCAGCGTAGGCGGAGGACTTTCCCATGACGACGTCCTCCGACAGAAACTCCGACGGGAGCCAGAATTCTCCGTCGCCGAACTCGTCCGCCATTTTCCCGCCGGTCGGTCGCCGTCGCTGGCCGAAGCTCGCCGCCGGCGGTGGGAGCGGTTTTAGAAGGGGGAGTGTTTGGGTGGAAGGGTGGCCTTCCTCTGCTTTTAAATTGGAAAAAGTGGGAGCAACCGCTTTTCCATTTTTAAAAAAAAAATTGTTTTTTTTTGTGTGTGTTTGTGGGAAAAATTAAATAAATAAAAAAATCGAAATTGGGTGGATAAAGAGATTTAACCACTTTGACTCGGGTGGGTCCCGTTTAGATAGGATTTGGTTAACTTGGTTTTCTCTTTAGGTTTGGGTTTAAAGTTTTTTTTAATTCGGCTTATCTAATCTCATCGTATTTGATGGCCTTCTCCTGTTCCTCGAATCGAGTTTTATCACGTTTATTCGATTCTGCTAATTTGGTTATGCGCAGTTGCACGCGGGTCTCCAAATTAATCGAAACGGGCGTTCTTTCAACGATAGAATTATCTACTGTATAAATGTTGAACTTTATTCCCGCCCCAACCCAACCTTGTTTCGATATCAATAGCATAAGCTCAAATGTCAAATGCTTGGGTCGGTATCTTTAAATTCAGTAAATAATACCAAACAAAATGGTTAGGACTTGGGGCCCGTCATTTAGTAACACTTATTTTCTTCAACAACAATTTAAGGCTTTTGTTTACCGGATTTTTGGGCACAGCTTAGACACAATTAAATCCCAAATCTAAGCTTCTTGTTAGTGCGGGGATAGTGGTCACCACGAACCCGCTCAATGTTCTATGTTCATGGTCTCCCCTTTTACTATACACCTACTCTTTGTTCCATGCATTCATATAGCGACACTCCCTCTTTAGACCTGGGACCGGCCGGCCACTAAACCTTTCCCTTCCCATCAAACGTAGCATACACACGTATCCTTGGAAAAAAAAAAACATTCGTGTATATATATAGATATAGATATGTATATGCAATGCAGCACATTTTTTATCAAATTTTAGTTGGTGTTGTGTCTTATCACACAATTTATATCATGCTCATCGAATCCATGTTTTGTTCTCTAATGATTAGCGGTAGCTTAAGCAAAGTCGTAGCAGGGTAAATTGTTGGTGTTTGTTTAGCTGGCCTGTTTATGACGAACCAAGGCGTCCTGTTTCAAATGAACCAACCATTTATAGCGCACCCAAAAATGTAAAACTGACCCCACGGCTTCTTTGTTTCTTTGCTCTTTTCATGCCCGCCTAAACTCCCCAAATTATGGTAGTCATATATATAGCTAATCAAAGCATGGCCGGACCTAGCTATGAAAGGTGACATATTAAAATTTTGCTAAGATTGGACGTTGTTGACTTTAAAAAACAAAGGCGGGGGAAGGGGGGGGGGGCACAGTGTCACAGATCTGAATCTCCAAAACAAGAAACACCGACTCTTGAGCATGTGAATGTCAGAGCATGGCCCCTTGGCCTCACCCACCCGTTCTTCTATCAAAAGATGGAGTGGGAGACGAAACCTTTGATACATGTTGTATCTATTTTGCTTGATCGGCACCCAGATCGATAGATACAAGGGAGAAGTCGTCGGAAGTGGTTGAGGTTGAATCTGAAAAATCCACCCAGAGCTTCTCTGGGCTGCAGCGTCTATATTGTTGCAAACAACCATTGTATCGATCTGTTCTCATCGGGCAGCCAAATATAATGTCTATATATGCTTGATATTTGTTTTTTTGTGCTATACATTATGAATTTATACACTTGGCCGCGTAGACAAGGTTCTATTCTTGGTAATTCTCCTGCCATTTCACCGTTCCCCACCTCTGTTTTAGTTCTATTTTGCTGCTTCTTGGCCAGCTTGTGTCCTCATTCGGTCGACTCTAGTCTTGCATTTTTTTTTTGCCCGGTCATTGTTAAAAGGATGGCTGATAGTTGGACAACCATTTTACAACCTTAAACTAAATGTTACTCTATTTTAGAATCCGTGCAACATTGAACCCAAATTTTGTCGCCAGATTCTTCTAATTAAATAGTTCTTTTAACGTGTGTCATTTTATTTTTCCCGCGGTTTATTGGGTGCCATGGATGCGTAGATTTATAATAAGTTTTGAAGAGGAAATGTGGTTTGCTTTTAATTTTTTACGTTTGTGGTAGGAGCTAACGGGCAGTGTGTACGAGACCTGCTGCCAGTCTGCTGGTGACCGTATGGTTCAACGCTTGCTGCGTTTGTTGTTTGGGATTTTGAGGCCCCAGACAGCATGCTCGTCTTTATCCATTCGCGGATGTCAATCCTTGTCTTCAATCTCATTTTTGTGCGGCTCTCTTTTTGTACCGTACCGTATCGTGATCGGATTTTCTAACAACGTTGAAATATTATACGTGGGATATATATATGATTGGGGGTGGACACGGATGTTTGAATTATAGAGTCTAATTAAAGTTTAAAGTTTAAAATATATTCGATTAAATTTGACCTATTGAATTCGACAAAATAGAAATGAATGAAATATAAATATTTTTTTGTTCGACAAAATAATTGACCAAGTATCTGATATCTTATATTAATAATATAATGCCTTTAACATTTATGAAGTCAAATTATGGTATATATTAAAATTATTATATATATATATATATATGATATTTAATATCTAAAACAACATAAATTTTTTTATTTAGGAATTTAAAATATTATATTCACTTCGATAATTGTATCAAACTGCTTACTATATAGTTCTAATGTCCTTAATTTTAAAATTTAGTACGTATATATTTTCAAGTCAAATAAAATATAATCGATGTATATAAGCTTTAAAGTAACTTTTGACATCAAGATATAATCCAATATTGTATATACTACAAAACAAAATATTATAGTAATTGATTCTTCATTTAATTCACATACATGAAAAAATATACAACAAAATAATTACTTGTAGAAATATTTTATAAATATTAAAATATTAAAAAATAAATATAATATTCACATATGGTCATTATTGACACAATCATCAATATATTCTCATTCTTCAATGTTCATTATTCCCAAAAAATTTAATGATGAACTTATTTACTTCTCTATAAATAAAAAATATAGTAGTAAAAGAATACATATGTTAAAAAATATATGAAAAATAAAAAGTACATGGGTATAAAATATAAATTATCTTCATTCTTAAATTAAAATATTTAACTACAATCAATCTCCACCGTGAAAATATATCCACAAAATAAATAGTTGGTACAGCTAAATAATTTTTTAAATCAATTCGTGTTGACTCATTTGATGAAGATTCCATAATCAACTTATTTATTCTTTCCAGTCTCTTATTTAGGCCTCTAATAAGATAAATAATTAATTAACTTTAATTTCAATAGAGGACTTGTTTTACTCACATTTATCAATAGATTTTCACATCAATCAATTTTTTTGAATTTTATCATTGTAACATATAATATTTCTTTATTTAAATATTTTAAAAAAAATGATTTTATTTTTTATGCTAATTGACATGAGAAAAACTAAGAAAATTAAAAGGATAACAATTATATAAATGGGATATTAGTTTTTTTGTGAAAAAAATAATATTTATAATGAAAAAATAATTAGAGAAATAAATAAATATTAGACTAAAATAATTTCTTATATCGATCGAACTTTGACAGTTACTGATTTGACCGAAGAATTTAACCGGTAAATGACTGACTTTTTAACCGAGATTAAGTAGATGAAAATGGACAATACCTTGTCCATTGTCGAACCTACTAACCGACGCCCACCCATATATCTGATATATAGTATGATATAGATTTTACATAAAAAAGGATGACATGCGGTAGAAATTGTATTTAAAATAGAAAATGTATCAAACTGCCTATAGGTTTGCGAAACATGTGAGCCCTAGTTTGTATTTGTTTTTCATCCTCTATATTTTTACTGTGTAAGTATGCCGGCAAAAGAAGCATGCCCGGTTTGTATTTGTTTTTCATGTTCAAGCTTTTTACTGTCCAAGTAAGGTTGTAAAATCACATTGTCCATTAGAAGTCTAGCCAGATCTTTTTTTGATGTAAGAACGGCAGGATGCTTGTAATTAAGTTTTAATGTTTGAAATGTTGTAATTTTTTTACTGTTTTTTTTATAGATTTTTCTTACATGTTTTTAATGACCACAAATATGATTCATGAACTGGACGAGATAGGTGATCATATCATCATGTATATATATTTATAGTCACTTATTAAGCAATTATTATTCAATTCCATGGTTGCCAAGTCGCAGTGCCCACTAAAAAGTGGGAATAAATGTACAAGACTACCACTGCAAAATTTATTTACATTAATACGTCAAAGTAAACACATTCTCATTGCATAATAATATATTAATGAGGAATGATAGAAAGAGGACAAAAAAAATAAAGATTAGTTCAAAGTATTCATATGTGCTGCTTATTCATGAAGTGATTAAACTCAATTTTTTTGTAAATAAAACTATTAAAAAAAGCTATAAAGGAGAAAGAAAAAAGAGATTTTTTCCCAAGGAAAGAAAAGGAGAGTCGAGGTTTTTTTTTTTTTACGATCTTAGAGAAAATCGAATTATCCGCCGAAAGAAGGCGAGGGAGCGGGCCCCGCCTAACGACCACTCAACGACCGCAGGTGACGGCGACGTCTTAGCAGTTACTCCCGTTTCCCTCCCATTCCCACTCGTATTTCAAATTCTTCCCTCCCCCCCCCCCAGAATCGGCGCCCCCGATCTTTTGCCGATCCGATCTTTTGGCCCCGATTTTCTGGCGTGTGACTCACGACTCCCCACCACCTCTCACGTCGCTGTCGCGTTACGAAGTTTCGTACTCGCCCCAGCTGGCCATTGGGGCCCGCACGCCCCGGGGTCGCGCTCCGGTCAGTGGGGCCCGCGGGGGATTTAGAAGCAAGAGAAGTCCCCGCTGCTGTGGCCCGTTGATTGATGGTCATGATGATTGTGCCCAAATTATTGTACCCTCCCCGGGCATGTATTCCTGATCCCCCTTAATAGCCTGGTTTTATGATGAAATTTAATGGCATCCACCCGGGGAAAAAAAAAGGGTTTTTTATAACAAAAATGGCCTGGATACAAGGCACCGCATTTTCACACAAATCGTTGGGCTTAAAACATTAGTGGAGAGGAAGGAATCAAAGGGTTCGATAATCACCTTCTGTAAGCCACGTATTAAGATGATGCTTCAGATTTGAAAGTGTTATGTTAATTTTGGTCACTGTCTACGCCCATTTTATTGTGCGACTAGAGTCAAAATATTTTCGAACTTTTCTTACCATCAAATTAAATTGAGTTTTACTCAATCAACAGAGACGTTGGTTTAAATATTTTCATGATTATAGAAGTAGGTATGAACTCGTAGTAATATTGATATCACTAATATAAATTAATTAATTATCTAATCAAAAAGTATTATGACCTATATAAATGAGCCAAAATAGACTAATGAGGTAGATCGGAACGTAAGTTCGGCTTACATCGGTTGGAACTTCGAAGTCGGTATCGAATCAAAGTTCTAAAAACTCTCACTTTTTTTAAGACCTGAAATAAAACTGAATTACTGAATTATATTATATGATGTCCTTCAGTTTTATTAGTAACCTATCTGTGTGATTGTCTGTTAAGTCTTTTATACCCCTTAAAACACTTTTTTATAATTCCTTTATTATGATGCTGACGGCCCTTAGATCCAAAGGAAGGGAAGGCCAGAGCAAAAAAGAACGTATAGAGGGGTGACAGGGGGGTGGTGGCAATCTGAAATCTACTCAAACATGAATAAAGCAAGTGTGATAGAATTGGGTATTATCCAAATAAAGGATTTGATTGAGTAAACGGCAAGATTTCATGATCCCCTCTAGCATGAAATGTATACACCACTGCCTGCTTTCCCTTTAGAACATGAAGTTGATCAGGAAAGCAAAATGTGGGACACCAAAACTTATACACATAGTCAGCTCCGACAGTACTTACTAGTTACTACTGATCTTTTGAGTCCTCCTTCCACAATCCCCATCTAACACACCCAGATCTCCACTTTGCCTCACTTAGTTGGTCTCCTTAGTAGTGGTCACAGTTTGCGGCGGATTAAGTGCATGCTAAGCAATCTCTTTGATTACTTGCACCCATTGAACATTATAATAATGTTGGTCTCTTTTTCGGTTTTATATTGTGTAATTCCAGTGGACCTTCACTTACCTTGCATTCGCAGTCAGCAGTATTTGCATGAGCAAGCCACTCCCAAGCTTCCGAGCTAAGTAAGATAAGAACATACGGACTGATGCCTAGTACTGCACTTTGTTTTGTACATCAGGAAGAGCTTGTTGAGAAAAAATTTTAAAATAGGAAATCAACAATATCGAATATAAGATATAAGAAAATTATACCCAAAAAGTAGAATAAAACAAAACCACATCAAAAATCACGGGTCAACAACGAATAATTTATTACTTCAATAAAAAATTACAGTCATTAAATATATAAAAATATATAAAATGATAATTTATAAGTTTAGTCTTATACGAACATACAAAAATTTATATTCTTAGAATGTAACATTTGTCAAGAAATAGAGGGTACGCCGAACAAAAGGAGAACAACGAACAAGAGGCATATGTGGGATTAAGAATACTAATATTTTTATGTTGTTCTTAATTACATAATATTTTTTTTGTTATTTAAAAGGTTGTTTTTTAAGATATGGATATGACGGATTTAAATCAAATTTAGATATAAATAAATACAATATTCCAATTGAGATGTATAAATACAAGTACTTTAGATTCACGTAGGATACCAATAATGACTCATCTCATTGGTATTATCGGATTTAAAACTATCCTTATCCAAACACAAATTTTAACGATTAAGTTTAGTATCAAGAAATAACAAGCTCTCTCATTCCGAAACAATACAAAGCCATCTACGTTCTCCTTTCTAATATTGTTATAATATTATATACTCAATATAGAATAAAAAACATTATTTACATTGTAGTGTTAAAAAAATATGATTTTTTAACACGTGGCTAGCATGAGAACTTTAAAATTCAGTTATGAAGCACAATCTAGTGACACTATAATGACAATTAAAATGTAACCACACTAATTGGCTAGCAGGACCATTTGTGAGATCAAATCGAAACAAACACAAAATTTTAATCATAGTTTTACAACTTCTTTTTTATTCTAAAATTTCTTCAAATTGACTTCACTATATTACTTCCCAAGTTAAAATTTATAGATAATTCTATAATAATAGATTTTATGATTGCTTCGTCAAGTCAAGTAATAAAAATTATTGAAGCATTTTAGTTTTCTTTTACTTAGTTAAATCAATATTTTAAGTAATATAAATCATATTTATTAATTTCAAGGGTTAACAAAAAAAGCAAATGTATGCAATCTTTTATTTAGCGAATTGAACTATGAGTCGACTTCGTAACAACTCTACTCTGTGGTATAATAAGTCAAGTTCGATTCCTAATTTTTTAAACTATGCCCTTAACAATATCAATTAAAATATTATTTTTAAAATATATATGGACTTGGTTTAGATCAGTCAAGATTGTTATTAAAAATAAATATAAATCGATATAAATTTTTTATTAAAACAAATTAATATTTTAATTTTGTACACACATAAGATAAAGAGACTGAAGTTAGCCAATTGAACAAACTCCAAGTTAGCAATCAAAGATACACTATTATAACAAACATCTAAAAGTATAAATTATTATTTATTTGTGAAAATAAGCATTATGCTCATACGTGGTGGTGAAACACGTACATTCCAATCACTTACAAAATCGTATAATGAATAAAGTATTACATAATAATACATTAAAAGTAAACACAACAATTGACTAATGCAAGTTTATTAATTAACTAATATTTAATTAAACAAATGATAAATTTATTATTTTCACATCTAACTAAATGTGTAAATTGTAAGGAAAAATTATTAGTTCTTAAATACGTTTTTATTCAACATAGGACGATCAACGATGCACTGACAATTCAAATAATTTTATGATAGTTGAATAAGATTACACCTCCAAGTTTTGAATAATTATAAAAGTTATATAAGTTGCTTTTGTAACAATTATATTCAATGATGTCACTACAATTAATATTGTTATAAATAAATTTATTTATATAAAGACAACTTTACAATATCATAAAAAAATTAAATAATTGTTATATTATCTTAATTCACAAAAATTACTATTTTCATTGTAAATAAATATCTATGTGCAATATTACTTTTATTCATGTAAATATAAAACTTTTAAATAAAATTTCCAATAATAAACTTTTCGTATTTAATTTTCTAAATATTTATTATCTATTTGATCATTTAGGATCCTCTTTAATGTTTATTATTCGAAACTTTGTAATTGTTGTTACAATCCCAGTACTATTACAGCTTTCGCATTTACACCTTTATATTTTAATAGTATTTTTTATTAAGTTAGGTTTTTAAATTTATGTTATAATTTATAATTTCGTCATCATTATTTTTAATTAGATGTTAATTAGATTAGATTGTATTAATTCGATTGTATTTTTGTGATGACGAATTAATCTTATCTTTATAAAGATTAACTTATTCATAACAAAATTAACCGTTTGCATTTTGTAAACTTGTTATAAATACAATAATGAAATATATTTAGTAGTGGAATGTAATTGTGTTACTGCCGATTTTAGTTTAAAGTAAAAGTGCAACGTGCACATTTTAACTTGGATATACAATCTAACGCAACTAACAAAGTATTACCCAATTAATTATAGATTTCTTTTTATAAAATAACATGAATAAAGTATAAACATATAATTAAATTGTGAAAAAAAATTTAACAGTGGCTTTGATAAACGACTGGATAAAGAATGTACGCGAGAGAAAGGACCTTTGGGTTGAGTCCCCAGGAAGTCGCATGAATTCAAGTTCCTCATGATTTTTGTCAAAAAAAATGAGTAAGTTTATATATCTAGTATTTATTTGTAGTTTATATTAGAGAGATCATGTAACTCGATTCGTGTTGTGAAATTCACCATTGTTTTACCATAAGGCCAATAGGGAAACAAAAATGCACTTCCCTAGTTAACCTGGTTGGAAAATTAATTATTACCTTTTCAAACCATATCAATTTTTTTTCTTATTATCTTTCAAATATTTGCCACACCTTCGCCTCCAAAATGATAAAAAAACCTTCACCTCTCACGCTCAGTTTTACATGAACATTGAACTGTGTCCAACCGATGTGTGAAGATTTTGCCTTGAAAAAAGAAAAGAAAAAAAACAAAACTGGTGTGAAGATATAAGACTACAAAAATATATCACACATTGTTATATGAGGAGGAAGATAGAGTGGGGATGCGATGGGAGGGGGAGAGACAGGGAGACATGTCGGAGTGATTGGCGGGGAGTGGCGAGGGATGCGAGAATGCTGTCCTGAGCTTTTGGTGGATGCATGTTAGTAAGGTTGATGCTTGGTTGAACAGATTCTTCTTCTTTGGTTTGTGCTTGTTTGACCACATAAATATGCCCAGCACCGGTACACCTCTCCCCCTTTTCTCTCCCTTTTTTATTTGCATATGTCTACTCTCACTTTGGCCCAGCACAGCAACCTGCCATGGAAGTACTGGAGTTCAGGCGAGCCTTGGCATCGTGCATGGCGCTAACCAGAATTGCAGAATTATCACTTTGGTTATAACCTGCCAGCATCTTATGTGATATAGAATGCATGCAAGGGAAGATGCAGCTGAGCTTGTGTATACGACCCCCCTCGTCCATAAATTTAGATGCAGGGAACTTAAATTCATGTGTACCTTCTGTCTTCATGCATGAACAATTTTGTTGCTAATTTTCTCCTTTGTACGTATATGGAATTTATTTATTTGATAACGGCTGGACTATCTATCGTTCTGTTAATATGTTTATGACAGCTTCCTCTTGAATTTCCATTCCTTAATTATGTCTCTAGTATGATGCAACGCGCATTTTGCTGGATTTAGGGCTTCTTCCGGGTGCCCTTGATGCAGAAATGATTGTGCCTACAATATTAAAAAAATTAGTAAACTGCGATTTAAAAAAAAAAAATTATTCACGACAATCTATCATTCTATATTAATCTATACTAATATACAAAATTGAGGAATTATAAAATATTATCCTTTATTTCTTATTAGAAAAAATTTTAATTTTTAATTTTAATTAGAATTTATTTTGCCACGTGTGCTGTCACGGGTCATCTAATTATTTAACAGGATTAATCTTTCTTTCTTATTAGTGAAAAATTTACTTTTCTATTGTAATTGTGATTTTTTTAATCCTTTAATATTTTCTATTGTAATTAAGATTTATTTTGTTACGTATCATCTAATTATTTTATCATTATCAGTAAAAAATTACTTTTTTATCATAATTAGGATTTATTTTCATCCTTTAATATTTTTATATTTATAATTAGAATTTTTTTATTTATATTGTAATTAAGATTTATTTCAAATCTTTTAGGCGTGGGTTAACGGGTAGTGCTATATTTAAGTGCGATCTACATGAATATTTTATGCTGGATGAACTAAACGTGGGCCTGGATGATATTGGGCTTGGAGGCTATTGTATATGGGCTTGAGCAACAAACCAAAGGACCATGGGCCATCTAAGACTCGACAGATAACTCGCCTTTGAGCAACAACCAAACCACTTCTAATTCCAGTACTCTGCTGGGGCCTGGGCATTAGCATCACCCCATCCCATTAAATCTTGAACCTTTGCTAAGGCAAAAATTAAAAACGATTTGAACGTGCCAGAGAAATAATTAATCAGAGTTGATTAATATTTCAACAGAGTTTGCAAAGGCGAGAACAATCAAGAGAGAAATCCTGTATCTATAACCGAAATAATGGGCTTTGATGGCATATAACCTATGTGGGCTACCATATTTGTCTGAAGCAGCCCATGAAGGGAGTAATAGTGTGAAAAATGAAGCCTATTAGCATAATGAGAGCATGACAAATACACAATGTGTATGAATCTACAGAGCCAGACTTTCATTAATTAATTGTAATATTATATTATAATAAGCAACCAAATTTTTGAAAGAGGAATATATTCCCATCTTAACTATTTATTTGTGCCAACACCTGTGCGCATTACTTTTGCTTTCTGATAAAAAAAAGCATGAGCTGCTTTGACGAAATAAAAAAGAAGGCTATGTATTTGTTGCAGGTCTCCAATCCTTATCCTCTTTATCTGCTCAGCTAAGTAAATCTTATGCGTCACGAATATGATAATCAAAAGCACAAGTAGAATAAAATAGAATGAATGATGTACGAGTCACTGTTATATTTTACAATAAATAATGACACATATTATTATGGTATGGAGTGTGAGCCAAGCTGTCGGCCATGCAAAACGCTAATCTCGACATGTTGAAACGGTGGGCGCCCCCATCCATTTCTCTCAATCCTACCACATTTTTTAGAATCCAAACATCACCGAGGGAACTTCTCCGATGCTTCCTCATCCCAGAAAAAGATGGGTTCTTGTTACCATTTTGTTTTGATTCCAATCCTCATCATAATCTGCCAAACTTTCTTGTCCCTTTAAATTCTGTTGCTCTGTGAAATCCGGGTGTCGAAGGTCTCATACACTTTTGTCAGAATCCTATGGTGATTAAACTAAGTAATCTCACTGCCTCGCTGCCCATGTTATTATTGTTATTATGCTGATTGAGGTCTGTTTTCCAAAGTTCAGTATTCTTGGCAAATACTTTCATCACTAACATGGAGGACCCCGCTGTTTTGACCGAAATCTAGGCACACATCTCAACGTGCATAACATGGAGTCGAATACTTATAGTGCTGTCTTTATGATTTGGTCGGATCAATTCTTTGACAACTGACGGATTTTGTGTTGCAGATTTTCTTAGCTTATATTGACAAAGAAGGCAGCAATCTTAAGTTTTGTTGAGGAGGAGGTGAAGGTGGAGGAGAAGATGGGAGAAGCTCGCCGGATTGGGGTGGCCGTGGACTTCTCGGAGAGCAGCAAGCTGGCTCTGAAATGGGCAATCGGCAACCTGCTTGACAAGGGTGACACACTCGTAGTCGTCCACGTCAAACCGCATCAAGGAAATGAGGCCAAGTTCCAGCTCTGGGCCGAGTCTGGTTCTCGTAGGTTTTCTCTTCTGATCTGCATCTGATCATGATCTTCTGGATGGTCCTGGACGTCTCAATTAATCTGGTATGGGTTTTGTTCTGTTTTGGGTTTTTGCAGCTCTGATACCGCTGTCGGAGTTCCGAGAGCCGGAGGCCATGAAGCAGTATGAAGTGGAATCAGACATGGAAGTTCTTGACATGTTGGACACCATTTCCAGGCAGAAGCAGGTTCCAACTTTTTCTTGACTACTACTGTGAATATCATAAACTTTTTTTTTCTCATCGAAAGATTGGATAATTAACTACTGAAATTGGTTTTTGATGGTTGATGATAGGTGACGATTTTGGCAAAGCTGTATTGGGGAGATGCAAGGGAGAAGCTGCTAGAGGCTGTGGAAGGCTTGAAGCTTGATTCTTTGGTCATGGGCAGCAGAGGCCTTGGCCTTCTCAAGAGGTACTAAATAGCTCCTTCTTATCTCTTATTGTTTGCTGTTCCATAAGATGAGTGATTCAATTTATCAAATCCAAAGCTTTTGGATTTAAATGCATGATTTTTTATTCACGACTGAGATGATGATGGTTTGATGCATTTTTTACTCTTCAAATCTATCAGTGTGTTGAATGTGTATAAACACTGAGACTCTGATTTGAGACATGGGATCATGTCCCCTGACCAACACCATTTCCAATCAGATGCATGATGTGTGTTTGATGAATCTGAACAGGATATTATTGGGGAGCGTCACAAACTATGTTCTGAATGCTGCACCTTGCCCGGTGACCGTCGTCAAGGATCCAAAGTCCAAATCCCATTAAGCTACTGTTTTCATGAATGTACCAATCAGAACACTGGCTTTGCGGATCAAAGCAATAATGGCACTAATTCTATGGTGGAGTTCTGTTAAATTGGTTTTTCATGTCCTCTGGAGAGTGAATTACCCCCTGCCTGTATTCTGAGTTTTTGGATGGAGTAAATAAAGTGATTGAATGCTACTGTTTCACCGCATTCAACTCTCAATGCGAGTTTCTTCACAATGAATTCTTATCTAGGATTTGCCATTGGAAACCCGCTGATTTCAATACTCGAAGCCACCGAGATTGACACGGTGATTTCAAGCTTGTTACAAGGCTGGTGATCTCTAATGCACCTAAATTGAGAATTGATTACTTTGATTTATCCCAAATTTACTTAGATTGAGACTGATGCTCTCAATCTATTCCAACTTTGTTAGTTTCAATTGAAAACATCACATGATCCTCTTTTTCTAACTTGGTAGGCAAGAACTAAGAAAGTTTAGAAATCATAATCAAGGCAATGCCTGTGCAGATCAGTAAGCAATGTTAAAGATCGCAACATTTTTATTTGTCGAGTCAGTTTCTTTTCTGATTTAAGAGCTTTGACACTTCCCTCCTTCATTGATCCCCAATGCCTAACCTCACTAAGTGTTGGCAATTAGTAGAAGGAAATAACAAAAAAAAAAAATTTTGTTTCACATTTCATTTTAATTTAATTAGTTCGCTCTCTTCTCTCTTTGTAATCTTCCCCACACACACAATTCACATAGTAGACCTACCTCGGAATAAACAGTAGTGTTAATTTAATGTGCTGAAGATGCTGATTAAGAAGTCGAGAGTCTTAGCTGGACATAGAATTAGTTGTTTTAAGATCTATTAATACTCGAATTATTGATTAACATTACGCTCAAATGATCAGTTTAACCCTTTGATTTTTTGAATGAATTGGAACTAAATCGAGCTTAATAAAATTAAATTCAAATTTTCATTAGAGTTGTTAAGTTTAGATTAAGGTCTCCTAAATCACACTCCATGATTGTCCCTTCCCTGCTTTACAACTAACGGCGGACAACTTTTTCCTTCCCTCACTACCCCCCACTAGCAGTTGTCTAGCTCTCTCCCTCGTCTTCCCCAAACCAACGTCGCCGGAGATGGAAGGGGAGGTGGTGAGGTGCCGGGAGGGGGAGACGACCATCCACATCACGGCGCTGGACGGCGTCGTGAACGTGAACTCCCTCTTCACGCTGGCCGTCTTCCTGGGCCTGGCCTGGAACCCCGCCGCCGACGCCAACCTGTCCCTCGCCGACGACCCGGCCTGCCTCGCCCCGCCGGCCGCCGCCGACGAGCTCCTCACCTACCACGTCTTCTCCTTCTCTTCCTTCCTCTTCTCCAGCCTCCTCGCCCTCGCGCTCAAGCAGGCCCTCCGCATCTCCCACCACCGCCGCGCCGGCCCCACCCTCAACCACGCCCTCGCCGCCCTCCCCGCCGTCGTCAACAAGGCGCTGCTCCGCGCCGTTATCGTCGTCTGCTCTGCCGGCTCCGCCGCCGGCTGCGTCTTCCTGGTCTTGGCGCTGGTGAAGATGGTGCAGATCAAGCTCGGGGTGCTCGGCTGTGGCAGCTCCTGGACCGCCGGAGCTATTGGCCCGTTGCTTGTGTTTGTGCCCTTGGGTCTGCTCCTCTACGGCGCCATCGTCGCCTATGCTTTCACTCGTTGATAGATTATCATCGTCAAAAGATCCAATCTTTGTCCTTTTCTTATTTTATTATTGAGTACCAGCTAGGAAGGATGTTAATCAACAAGACTATGATCTAATACATCTCTGTAATCATGAACTCCTTATCTTGGATCAAATTATGTATACTGGTAATTGTCAATATAGTTTTTAGTCTTTGTTTTGTTGGCTACAAGTTAGGCATTCATTGCATTCAATCACTTTTTATATGTATGTAATCGTAGGTGCTTAATTGACTCTCGTCTGTTCTCTAATAGTTCTCTTCATGTTTGTTCCCATCTTTCTGTGTATATGCTTCGGATCCGGTGCTGCCCATCAAATTCTAGCTATTAAAACCTTGCCCAAGTCAACTGCTTTGATTGTAACACAATCGATTTTCAGAACTTGTGTAACCATACATGCATATATCTGCACTGCATTGGATCCCTGACCAAACTTGTTTTCTTCTCCGCAAAGGCTTAAACCTGATTGATGGCCAAAGAGCAACAGCAACTTCCTACCAGCATCACCTTCAAACAAATCTGCTACTTCCTCCTTGCTCTGTCTTCCTTTCCAACCATCTCCTTCTTTCTCTGGTCTCGCTACTCCTACCAATGCAATGCAGAGAGCTCCCTAGCTGACCGACACCATTTTCCATCCATCATTGACCTCCTCTCCTTCACTCAAGCATGGAACCACCTCCGCTTCTCCGGCGATCCGCCGGCAAAGCTCCTCAAAATCGCCGTCTTCGTCAAGAAGTGGCCTCGCCGGGACCAAGCTGGGGGGATGGAGAGGCACGCCATGACCCTCCACCTCGGCCTGGCCAAGAGAGGCCATGATCTTCACATCTTCACCACCTCCGATCCCCCCAACTTGTCCTCCTCCTTCCCCACCTACCCTTTCCCCAAACTCAAGTTCCATCTCTCTGAGCCTACTGCAGCGGGCTATCTCGACCAAGCTCGAGCTTGGGCTCTGTTCCAGGCCCAGAACTCCACCGGGAATCCATTCGACGTCGTCCACTCGGAAAGCGTCGCTCTTTTACACACCAGAGCTCGGCATATCACCCCCATGGCGGCCTCTTGGCATGGCATTGCGTACGAGACCATCGACTCCGACATTGCCCAGGAGCTCCTCCGGCCGCCGGGCGAGCACCCGTCGCCGGCGCTAACAGAGAGAGCCGCCAAGGTCGTCGACGAGGTGAGGTTCTTCCACCGATACGCCCACCACATCGCCACCAGCGACCACGTCGGCGACGTACTCCGGCGGGTCTACTTGCTCCCTGCCGCCCGAGTTCACGTCATCCTGAACGGCGTCGACGAGGCCGTCTTCCGGCCGGACCGCCGGCTAGGAGAGGCCTTCAGGCGCAAGCTCGGCGTGCCAGACTTGGCCATGGTCGTCGGCATGGCCGGGCGGCTGGTGAAGGACAAAGGCCACCCCATCATGTTCGAAGCACTGAAGCAGATTTTCATGGGGAACGCAACGGCAAAGCGCCGGATTTTCGTCCTCGTCGCCGGCGACGGACCTTGGGGGAGCAGGTACAAAGCTCTGGGACCGAACCTCCTCGTCCTGGGGGCATTGGAGCAGACCCAGCTAGCTTCCTTCTACAACGCCATTGACATCTTCGCAAACCCCACACTCAGAGCTCAGGGTCTGGATCACACACTACTCGAAGCCATGCTCTGTGGGAAGCCATTAATGGCGACCGGGTTCAAGAGCATAACAGGGTCGGTTTTGGTAGGGCCTGAGCTGGGCTACACCTTCTCGCCGAGCGTGGAGTCGTTGAAGGAGGCGGTGTACAGGGTGGTGGGGGATGGGAGAGGTGTGATGGAGATGAAGGGAGTGGCGGCGAGAGAGAGGGGCGTGAAGCTCTTCACTGCTGCAAAAATGGTGGCCGCTTATGAGAGACTATTTCTGTGCATGTCCCAGAAAGACGGCAGGGAAGCCTCTTCGGATTACTGCAGCTTTCGGTCGTCATCTTTGATCTGATCACAGATTATTAGGGAATAGGTCTTGAGCAAACATCAACTTTCGAGAATATTGTGAATTGTGATTCATATTGAAACTTCGCATGATCATAAACATGTTTCCACGAGGATGTGCACATCTAGTAGATTAGAAACCAACATGCAATAGATTATTATTACAATGGCTGCCCTTACAAAGTCTAGTTAATACATGGTTTCTACTCTTAACGACACTTCATATGAGAATTCTTGAAGGCTGTCGACGGCTACAAGTATATAGCATACTTACTCCAAGACAGGACTTAAGGCTTAGCTACTTCTGTTGACATGAATGTCCTTACAAAATTCCTGTTGACAAACAATGAATAGAGTTAAGATCACGGTGATAAGGGCCGCTAAAAAGGTGGCAACCATTTAGGGATATAAAAATGCCCAATGAGAACACAGATAAGGTTACGAAAATGGAAGAAGATATATATGTAAATGTCCAAATTGACTTCTACAATCGCATCTCCATAGAATCACTTCCTGTCCAGATTCTACTTTTCAAGAATTAGCTGTTACAAAGAAATGGCAAGTCCCTCACAAAATTGCTAAACAAAGCGTATGGGAAGTGCTCAGTCTTAAATAAAAGTGTTCAATAAAAAAAAAACAAAAAGAGTGTTCAATCTTCTTCTCGTCATGTAATGACAATACCTAAAACAGCATAAGATTGTATCAGAAAACAGTCTACAATGCTTTACAGCTTCTTTATCAAAAAAGAAAGAAAAATTATAATTTCAACTTGATATAGGAGTTAGGCCAAATAAATCCAGCAATGGACAAAAACTATTACGAGTTACTAACATAAAAAAAGACGAATCATACCATAGTATGTAGAGAGGCAATGCACTGCTTCGCAGGCATTATGCTCTAGTAATAAAAAGACCCTGGATACAGAGGAAAAGGCCCGCACTTAGAAACAATCTAAAAACAATAGACTTGACTGAACATTTTTTTCGTTCATTTTACATTTTGTGTAGTACCTGACCAGAAATTTCCTCTAGGACTGCCTCCATCAGAAACATCTTCCCCGCTCCTCTTTTGTAACTGATGCAAAATTTCCAGAAGCTATCATAGAAAAGTGATTCGTGAACAAAGAAATAGAGTAGTCAATATAATAGGATCAAAACTAATCACCCACGGTAGTAGTCCGCGGATATTCTTCAGCGGCCGAGGACTCAATATAGTCATCCCGACCTCCATAATGAACGGATGAGCCAAGAAAAGTATGTTCCACCACTTTATTTGAGTATAAACCTAGGTTCTTATCAGACATCACCCCACCATCTCCCTCATTATATTGTGAGGTTCCATCTACAATAAAGCAAGAAAGACATTTTTTCATAAAAAAAAAATGATCTAAAAAGAAAATTTCAACAAATTCTAGTAGCCTAATACCTTCAGTGGTGATCATATATATAAATGTATTGGCGGCCAAGAAAATGAAACCACTAATTTATGGAAAATACATTCAGCATTGAAACACTAAATTGAACTTTCACAGTAGAAAGATATATTACCTTGACACAAACAAACAATATAAACTTCCGCCACAGTGATTGATGTCCCCAAAAAACAAATTAATAGTTCATTTTCACTCCCCATATGGAAAACTTTTAAAAATAAATTTAGCAAAGAAGCATGAAATCAGAAATGACAGATAATTATGGAAGAAAGAGGGAGACTGTAAAAATGCAATTTTTTAAAATAATGTATCAATGAAATTGTTTATTCAGAGTACAATGTTTAACAAACAAACTTACAAGTTACAACTATAACATGCAAAATATTAGACACAATCCAGTGTTTGTATGTTATAAATGTAAAACATGAGGAAAACAGAAGTCTAAGCCAAAAATATGAACCATGAAAGAATCAGATACGCAGTCTCAAAGGTATCACATCGATTTAGGAATTTCAAGATAAGGATTCATATTAACGGGAATAGTTCCGAGCATTAAATCTCCTGCAATTTAGCTCAATAAACAAGTATCCAAAATGATTTCAAGGTAGGACAACATGATCTAAACCAAGCATATTGAGAAGAAGTCACACAGACAACTATAATTATATAACAGCTACTGGGATCAAATTTTCATATTAGTAATGCAGCTATAATGAACAACCAGCCCTCAGGGCAATACAAATTAAAGCAAGAACAGTAATACTCGCAAATTAGTCAGCATATAAGTTGGATTAAACAAGTTAAATTTGCAATAAAATAAAATAAACTCGAAAATACTAGCCAAACCTCACCTGACCACAACCATCAATGATTCAGCTTCGATCAACATAAACCAATGCATCAATTACTTTTAATCCAAACAAACATGCTGAACACAGTTACCATATCAAACAGATAAAAAATTATAACCTGCCAACGTTTTTTTTGGTTGCCATGAAGGCTTGGTTTCCCAAGACTCAGAAGCACAAATCCCCCTCGTAACACCCTGCACACCCAAAAAAGATAAGGTGAACATTTCTTTTTTAAAAAAACACAGATGTAACAACAAATTGTACCATGAATGTTTCTCAGATATCGCACAAACCAATACTCCAATTAGAATGATACTCCAAAAAAGCACCATTCACACAAGCAATCCGTAATCATCAAACAATTCATAAATGCACATGATTCACAGCATTTCAATTGCATATAACACCACCAACATCAACCAGAAAACACAAACAAATGGAAGGAATCAGACTACTCTTTTTTCCAATCAAATTATGCAAGAACAAAACAACAACAACAGCATCCGAACCATACAACCATGCATGATTTAGATGAATCAATTGCATAAAACTCACTACCAACATCAACCAGCAAACACAAACAAGTGGGAAGAATCTGAAACTACTTTTTTCTCACAATCAATTCAACAAAGAACAAGACAATAACAACAACAACAACAAAAGCGTCCGAAATAAACCCAACCCTCTGAGCCGGAGCGTTGAAGATGGCGTCGAAAATCCCACCGGAGGACGCGACCTCCGATGCCGGCTTCCCAAATAGCTGAGCCACGATTGACGAGGACGAAGAAGACGACTCCGCCGAATCAGCCGCTGCCGCCGTCGTCGCCGGCGTGGCAACGGCGTTAGAAGTGAACGGCGCCGGCTTCACACCCTCCATAGCTCCTCAATCTTCCGACGCCAACACCTCGCCGTCACCAAAACCCGGGAGCCAATATCTCCGATTTGGAAATCGCCGCCGCTTCCTCCGCCGCTGGATCGTCGGGAAATTCGCGATCCGGCGAAATCTCCGGCTAGATTCGCCGGCATAACCGGCGTTCATGTGCAAACGTCGGATTTCAGGACGCGTCGGTTTGCAGCCACGTGGTTTGTGTTTGTTCTTGGCCGTTGGATTTGGCGGGTCCCATAAGGGATAGGAAGGGGATACAAAATTACATGGACGGATTAGGCCTTAGTGCGCGGGAAACGGAGCTAATCAGGTCGGCGGGACCCGCCTCCTATGAAAGTAGGGCCCTGCGCTCTCTGGATTTATCATTTACCTCTATTATTATAACTATATTAAAAAATATAAAAAAATTAACCTTAAAAATTACTTAATTTTTAAAATATATTTCTTAAAAATTTTATTTGCAAAGGTTCCTCCACTTCTGCCTCCTAAACTGCACTTTTTATAAATGTCGTTTTTTATGAGTACTTTTCTCATACGATATATAGGAAAAATGTATGTATATATATAAATTAAATATAATGGAAATTTATTAATTAATTAATATGCATAAAACAAAAAAATGTAATTCATTGAAGTTCTTGATGTTTTCCCTTTACTCATCGGTTATTAGAATTAGTTTGCATAGATGCCTTGTATAAATGGGCTTTAAACTCTGATATTATATATAAATTTTAATTAGATAGATATAAATTATAATAATCTTAGTTTAAATTTATTTTATTTTGATTGATTGAATGATTTATTACTTTTCTTTTCATCAAAATGTGACTTTTAATTTTAAATACGAGGAAACCGTGAGCAATATTTTTAAAATATAACAGTTGACCCACATCATCATCATGACTAACCTATTGACCCATGAGTAGTGTATATATAGGATGTAGCGGCCACAGGCTAACAGCCGACATCCAGTTGGACTCCAACTTGTTGCCTTAATTTAAAAGAAGGGGAAAGAGCTAATTTTCATATTAAGTATCTCTACGTACATACTCATTTCGCATTCTAAATTAGAAATATGCCAAAATAATAATTAACTTGTCTCAAGACTCTCAACACATCTATCCTTTCCTAACTTACGACTTCTTTCTACATCGATCTTTCCCTGCATGCATGCATTGCCATTTGTTTTTGATATGTAATAAGAAACAATATTGCACAGGAAGGGGGGCACAGTCTCACATGCAATTGCCTGATTTCCTCCAGTTGAAGAATAAGATTATACTAAAGTACGGGTGGAGACATGGCTAAGTGTGAAGAAATTGGAGTGGTTCTCTCACATAACATGATCAGTACCATACATGCTTTCTGGAATCCAACATGTGAAGTGATCAGAGTAAAAAATGCTGCATGAATTTGGATCAAACACCCGTTTCAAGGGGATACATATACTTGGTATCGATGAATATGCATGGTCTCGATGATCTCTTTTTATGACGTTCTCGGTCCTAATTGATACGCGCTTGAGTCTGATATACATATATTGATCTGGTTCATTATTACAAATATTACATGTATGCGAGTCAATTGTTAATTTGTAGATGGCTATCTCACATCTACTGCGGCATTCAAAAAACATTTTTACAATACAAACAAACAAATAACGACCAGTATTCGATGTATTATATGGAGACTAGAGAGTATATATAATTCATATACAAATTATATGTGATGTATGAGTATTACTATTTATACACTCTTATACATATATATAATTATGGCAGCGTGGCTATACGTTGATCATGGCCACTAAAAAATGACTAGTAATTGCCATCGGATATTATCAACAGAGAGTTAAACTAGTACTTGGGACAATTTATTGGCCGGCCCTTTACCTACTAATATAATCCCACAATTACGTATAACGAGCTACCATCGTTTGGCTCTCCATATATATGATAATAAACTTGAGTAATCGCACAAGGGTTCCACACGTACCCGAGTTTGAAGTTAGTTTTATTTCTAATAAGACGTGTACATTTGCTCTGCTCCTGTGAGGTACACTTGAATAGGCTAATAATCAATGATGGCCCTTATAAAAGAAATTGCTCAACTAATTACAAGAAGTCAATCACATTATGCATTGCTTTTCCCCGTAAGACACATCTTAATTTGTTTAATTGGATACTCTAGAATACGAGACGTCAATCACGTCAGTGCATTGCTCTTCCCCGTAAAACACTTCAGTGCATTTTTTCATTGTGTAGATAGTGATGAAGTAAAAGAGTTTGAATGTTTGGCCACCACTGTGGTCGGAAAAGGCCAGATGTCTCATGATCAGTGCCAGCAACAGTCAAGAATCATTATTCATATTCATGATAACTAGTCTAACTAATATTAATTAACGTTTGATATTGCAAAGATGTGTGATTTGTATACATAGTTTTAAAACTTTTTTTCGACAGTTACTTTGCCGAGTTAAATCTATAAATGACTTTGACTGGTTTTATAATTGACTTCTTGAGTTAAGTTATAAAAATTATCAAAATGTATTATTTTTTTAGATTACTTAAATCCATATTTTTAAATAATATAAATTATATATTTATTAATTTTAAGCATAAAAAATCAATATATGCTAATTTCATACAACTTTTTTATATAATTAAAAATATAATATAAATGACGGAGATTGATTGAAGTTAAATCCAAATCGACTCCATCCTAGACGTTCTATCCACTTTGGAGTTTTTAATCGTACTCCCAATAAAATCTAAATATTACTGTTTTTGCTTTTTTCTCCCATAATAGACGTTATGAGCTGGTCAATAACCACGTGTGAACAAGAATTAATTAACTAAAAGCTTCAAGCACGTTATTCCATGCAAGAACAAAACCATGAGTTTGCCAGAAATTCTATTAAACGAATAAGAAAAAACTATATACACTGTGTAGTTGTAAAGGCAGTTGATTAATAGCTGTATCTATATATACACGAAGTCGAGCAACTCACTCACGATTCACGAAGCTATTCAAGCATTGAGATGGCCTTCTCTAAGTTGCATATGCTACTGTTTCTCATGTCAGCCTTTCTTCTCTTGTCTGCTGATCAGTCAAAAGTTGCCGGCCAGAAATCCATGGGGCAGCTTCCATCTGTGAATTACCAACAACTTGAAAGTATAAATTCTTATAGACTTTTCTCAATTAATTTCTCTGAATAAAATTTTTTGATGTTTCACTAATCTATGTTTTTCTTGATCATGCACGAGTCATGAATATTATTGATGGTTTCTTTAAGTTGTAGGATTCGGAAGAATGATGGGTACGTTGGGAGTGACATGCCAGTGTTGTAATGGAGAAGGTGAATGCCGAAGCAGCTGGGAAGGCAGCTGTGCAAGGTTGGAATGCGGCCCATGGAAGTCTTATCAACCTTGAGGAACTACTAATTTGATGCCGGGAGCTGATTACTATAGGGATCTGATTAAGAAAATTGCAAGGGGTTTGCTGGTTTCGGGATTAATGCGTTAAAAAAATACTATTTTTTTTATAATAAGTCGTAGAGTATATTTAAGGTTAGTATGGGGTGTATTACTATGGGGAAAGTAAGTCTACTGTATAATTTTAAAAACCGTGAGTATGTTCGGCACACTATAATCTACGAACGAATAATATCGTCATAGGCATGTATACTTTGAAGATATTTATCTACTACTTTGTGAGCTATAGTATAGTCTAGGATAGCCTTATAATCCACATCTTGCCGTGGGTAAAAGCAAAATATTTTTTTGTTGTGATGCACCAATTGAAAATGACCAATAATTAGAAAAAAAATAATCACATCGACTTTAATTCAGTTAGACTAATGTAACATGTTCTTTCAAAAGCTATTTTATAAACGTTTTACTAATTAGTTATCTTATGTTAATTTTTGACATTATAATTGTAAATGATATAACCCGAAAGATAATGTAGACAGTACAAAACTAGAGTTTAGAATATTTTGTTATCTTTGCATACGTGGAAGCGAGGTAAAGATGTTTCTTAGTAGACATTTTCCTTTCTTTTTCTTGTTCTCTCTTTCTAATGGCCATAATTTAGGAAATTTTATGAGATATGGCTGCAAGACGACTGTAAATTGTTATACAATGTTGTAGTAGCACAGATCTTGTCATTTCTATTAAAAAACCTAAATGTGGCAATTCTTTAAACTTGGAGCACATATGAGTCAAATCCTCATATTTTGTTGTACCGTATATACTAAAATTTTATATGAATTACGCCTCATATAGCTTATATATGTTATATATTTAATTTGAACTTTTTTAGTGGGCTTCACAAAATTATAT
>JAVDBV010088623.1:10928-25380 GCA_032619315.1 Piper longum | reverse complement strand
TCGGTCCCCAACAGCACTCCAACACGATATAAGGCTTGGTAGGTTGTTCCACCACACGAATAACACCGGTTATCCGCCCAAGACATGGGATATGCTAGGGACAGCCTCCAAACCCTAGCACCCGACCGTCCCACAAGCTAAGCCTGTAACACCTACCATACTGAACCTAGTCTCTATGCCCAACCCCTCTCCACAAGGAAGTCCATAATGTAGACGTGAACCTTGGATCTCGGTCGAACAAAATCTCTCTATGTAGCCTGATCGAAATAAAGTGCACCAATTTTGTCAACCGATCAATAATCATCCACACTGTATCGAGCTAGTGACAAGTATGTGGAAGATTAGTGGCAAAATCATGAGTGATATAGTCCCACTTCCACTTAGGAAGCAGCAATGGCTAACGCATCCCCTAGGTCTCAAGTGTTCATCCTTTACCAACTGACAAACAAGACATCTCAACACCACATCTAGCACGTCTTTCTTCAGCCAAAGCCACCCATATGATCTATAGACATCATGATACATTCTCATGGATCCAAGGTGGACCATGATTCTAGAATAATGTGCCTTCTAGAGAATCTGTTGTCGGATTCCTATGTGCGTTGGTAACTTTGGCTCATATAACTATCCTTATATTCACACTAACCCATCTACATTCTAGTCAAACGAGGGTGTGCACTCTATGCCAACCATCTATCTAGCAACTCATCCTCATTAGGTGCTCGCCTGATCTGATCCAACACTGTCAGCCTAATAGCGAGCCTACCCATCACTGTTATCAACTCTCTATCAGACACATCACAGATAGTCTGGCTCAACACGATACTGGCCTTCGACTCAGTGATCTGCCACTGCATTTGCCTTAATGGGTTGGTAGGCAATCTCAATAACATAATATGCCAGGAACTAAAGTCATCACTTCTGACTTTAGTTGAAGGCTGTCTTCTGCACATCCTCGTAAGCTATTGATGACCAAACTGAAGATCAATTTTCAAGATAAAAAAGGCTCCCCTCAACTTATCAAACAGATCATCAATCCTAAGCAAGGGTTATCAATTTTTCATAGCCACTTGGTTAAGCATTTTATAGTCAATGCACAACCGTAGACCGCCATTTTTCTACTTAACAAAGAGGACAGGAATGGCCCTCGGGTGAAATGCATAGCCTGATAAACCCCTGTTACAACAACTCCTGTAACTCCTCCTTGACCTCCTTAAGCTCAAGCAGGGCCACAGGATAAGGTGCTTTGAAAATTTGTGTCGTAACTAGAACCAAGTCATTGTCCGCTCAATGTCTCGACATCCAGTTCATCTTGATGATTGCATCAAACTCTCACTTTGGTAGCACTGTAAAATCAGTAAACAAGATGTGTTGTTGTCTGGCCACAACAACACGATTCACACACGTGCTAGTGGTGAGGACTACTCCAACAGGAGTCATATCAACCAAGTCATAGCCTAAGTCCTCTAGTCTTACTCCAATCCTAGGGATGAAAGTCTAGTTATGAAAGTATGGGTTCTGTCATAGTCAAATAAATCAACAGCAGGTACTGAGACAAGAAATAGTGTACCTATTATCATTGCCATGTCTTGCACAGCCTAATCAGCATTTTGGCACACAATCTGCCCTGTTGCTCATTTGCATCCTCTAGCCGGTGGGGCAGACTGGATGATCCTAACCACCATGTTGTTGACCCCTCTAGTATTTGCTACATCTACTGCTACTTGGGCACCTTCTAAGCTGATTGAGCTTCACTGCATGCACTACCACCACACCACCTATCTAGCATCATTGAGATGCCTCTTGCTGGCCTTAGCATCTACCTTTGTGCCTCTGTGAAGATTGTGTCATGGTAGGCTACCCTGGAGACCTCATGTGATGGATACAGTGGACAGCCTCACCCTCAATTGCTCTTGCTACAGCCTCCTCAAGAGTGGCACAGTGGAACATTAGCATGGTCAACTGCAAGCTCAATCAAAACCCTCTCACGAACTTTGCTGCCCTCATCTCTCGGTTTGAAAGGTGCCAGGTTCAAACCTCTCCAAGGCCAAGAATCTAGCAAGATACTCAGCCATAGTCATGTCCGTCTACTCCAAAGCCATGAACTCAATCTTCTTCCCTTCTATCAGAGTCGTGGAGAAGAACTGGTTGTAGAAGACCTCAAGGAACTCCTTTTATGCTATCTCCTTGATACAGCAGCTCCCCAATGAAAATGCAAGAACAAACCTCCACTAGGTATATCCCTATCCTCTAATCGCTTTGCTAGTGACTCAGAACCATACTTCAAGATGGCATCCCGTGTGCTCTAGAACCACCTCTGTATCATCAAACCACACCAGTGCGGTCTACTGATCTGTGCCACCAATGAACACATTGCCTCCACTTTTCAGGAAACGGTCCACATTCCATTTTGAAGTGGGTCCTCCCGCAAGCTCATGACATCCTGAGCTCTTTCCATGCTCAAAGTATCGGGGTCTCACTACCATGCCCTACTCATTTCCCTGCCTCGTAGAAGGAGTCCTCATCATAGTCAAGCCCTGTGGCTGGATCAACACGCCACCTGGCATCCCTGTCGGTGGAATGGTATATTGTCCTGTTGTGGGTGGCCTCAAAAATTGTCCCACCAGCCCTGACTTGATTTGGATCGAAAACTATCTAGTAAACTACTCCTCCAGCACCTCAAACTGTCCAGTAGGCAGCATCTAAAACTGCGGTGAAGGCTAAGCTATCTCTTCTTCACAAGGAATCGCCAAGGTCTCATCCATCAACGTCTTCTGCATTTGTGCCATCTCCACGACCATCTCATGTACTATCTCCAACAACACACTCATCTCCTCTCTTGTTTGCTTGACATCCTACCGAGTCTACCTCTGCTCCATGCCCATCCTATGCATTGGCACCACCAAAATCCTGGTCCTTTTCCCTATTCTCCTCCCAGTGCTGCTCTCAGCTCTCCTCTCTATGCTCCATCGTTGTGACTGGAGGGGGCAAGTGAGGACACCTGGCCTGAGTAAGCATCGACTATGGGGTCACATTTCTGCGTGAACTCTAATTGCGAGCCATCTAATCAACTGCCACTGACAGCGCCATGACCCACACAAACACTGGGTTAGCCAAAATAAACAACACTACCTGCGAAACTACCTGGACGACTTCGAGGAAAAACAACAATCAACAACCTATGGCACAAGGTAACAACATCAATAACAAGAGAGAGAAAATAGAACGAAACAACAACAACAAGAAAACTGAAAAGTGGATGAAACTTCCAACACAGACTATAGAACACTCAAGTGGCGATGCGGGAACACACACCACGGTTCCATCTTAATTGGCCATGAATTGGCTCAAATACCAAAATTTCATGAGACAAATTAATAATACATTTTAATGGCAAACTAACACAAGAACAACATAACCACTCCATGAGTCAAAAGATAAAACCTAAGGGAAACTAATGCGCATTCAATACCACAATGTATGCAAGGCATCTATGGTTTGACTCATACAAATAGGATATCCGAGATGAGGCAAATTTATAAAAGACACTAAGTCTCTGAAGAAAATCTAGTAGAGTCTCTCATATGACAATGAAAATTTTATGCAACCTGTACAATTATCATTCATTCACAAAACAATCTCCAAAACATTTCATGATATCATTTAACAAGCACATAACATTTCCAATGTGTTACGCTTTACATCACATTATCACGGATTTCCTATTCATCAAATTGTGGGCTATATGGTCTCCAAATGGACCCTTCTCATGCAATAATCACAGAAAACTTCTCCAACTCATGTTTCCTCTTCTCTCTGTGTACCTACACAAGTAGCAATGTTTTGTGCACCTGGATATTTATTTAATCATTGGTTCCAGGATATTTATTTAACCAAGAGGGAACAAATTTTATATATATTTTTTATTTACGTCATATTATGATGAAAATATATATTGAGGTGTTAAAGAATAAAACTTTTGTATGAATTATACGAAAATGTAATTATTCTGAATTAATTTCACGCGTTGTTATTTTAAATTTGACAGCACGAGGTAATGTGCCGCTCTGGGAGCACCCCTCTCGTGAAACATGGACGGGCTTTTTAATATATATTTTTTTAACCACTGAGGACGGGCATTATAATATTTAGTTTCTGTACAATGGACTTCAACAAAAAGGACAGCGAAAAGCCCATTTATTCAAAAAAAAGCCCATTATTCTAAAAAAACGTAAAGCCCATTAGCCCAATAGCGTGTGGCTAATCCTCTGGACCGCTGTCGCCCCTCAATTTCTGTCCATTCTCCCGCCGCCGCCCCGGCCACCGCCGCCGCCGACACCGACGCCTACCTTCGCTCTCTTACTAGCTTCGGCGGCGGAGAAGCTGCTTATCTTCTCCAGTTCTTCCTCACCCGCCTTTTACTTGTTTTCTTTCTGTGGTGCTGAGTAGCCTATTTGAGGGTTTTGGGTGGAGCGAAGTCGCTGGCCATGGCCTTCTGTTGCTCTTCCATGTCGGCATCCGCTGTGTCGACGGCTGGATTGGCTGTTTCCTCCAGGAGTGTTGGCTCAGGTTCTGCCAGGAGTCGGGTTGCGGTGGGGCTGCACAGTCTCCCTGTTCGCACCACTCTCGCCGTCCCGATGCGGGTAGGCTGCATGGCCCCGGAAGAGGAGAAGATGACTCGGCGTTCCCCTCTTGATTTTCCAATCGTGAGTTCTTCCTTTCTGTTTGAGATATTCTCTAGTTTCTCATATGCTCTAATTATGAGAGGCTTGTTTGAATTTGTCACTATCCAGATTTGTTCAGCAATGCCAAATTTTGAGTCGTTTTCGGAGTTTACGATTTCAGCTATGATGCAAAGTTGCATGCTTTAGCCTATGCATCGGTGAGAGAGAAAAATTTCTGTCTACTGCCCTGATAAGAAAATGGTCGAACTAGCTATTTACATGACTTTTATTTTCAATTTTGTTTCCCTGATGAGGTGTTGGGGGCAGGAGGATATGGAAATCGAATTCTACTGGCTATGTTTCGCGACGTGGCAGCCATGTCTACGATTACTAGGTAGGAGTGTTTATGTTAGTGTAGCTGGGTGACAAAGATTCTGCAGTAGGAGAAATAGTGTAGCAGAAGAATAGGGAGTGTGTGGAATTATCTAAAGAAGAAGTCAATGTCAATTACAAAGACATAAAATTTAATGTTCCCAAAACAGTATGCTTGGATTTGGAGTCAGGAGGATATAGCTGGATTGCAAGTGAGCTAACAATTGTTTGTGCAAGAGGAAATAGTTTGGATGACTGCTGCTAGATCAAACTTGAATTTTAACATACTTTCCGAGTTTGTTTACTTATTATAAGAGGCTAGGGGAGTATGCAATATTAAAGTATATTAGTTAATTGACAGTGGCAGATGTATGTATTTTAAGATGGTGGTCGCCTCTACCATCATCATCCTGGTTCAGTGGTTTGTTATCTCAAGTAAGATAGTTTTGTTCATAAAAGGATGTGTAGAAGCCTTTCCTTTTGGATTCACTTTTCCGATGGAAAGAGTACTTGTCAGGAGCTCTGTATGACAGTTTTTTCCAAGTAATATATGGATGAATTCTTGAACAAAAAAAGGCTCTGAAGTGTTGTGCTTGCAGTTTCTGTGTTGAACATGAACATCTTTCAGTTCGACAAAAAACATGAATATCTTTTGTATAAAAAATATGTCTTCAGTCAACTCTTAAGTGTTAATGTGCATTGGCAGGAATGGGAGAGACCAAAGCCTGGTCGAAGACCTGATATATTTCCCCAATTCAGTCCAATGAAAACACCATTGCCTCCTCCATTGCCCACAGATCCTCCTGAAGAAGAAGAAGAAGAAGAAGAAAGGAAAGAAGAGGGAGAGGAAGATCCTGAAAAAGAAGAGAACCCAGACAACCCTGAAAAATAAGGTTTGTAATGTCTGGAAAAAAATTTTGTCTGTTATCCATTGATTTTTATTGCCTCTTGAAAGATTAAAATTAGGTGTGCAACTTTTCTCTCATGGAAGATAAAGAATTCAACATCGTTGGATTTTTTTGCTCACCTAGGTATACAGCTTTGAAGCAGCGTAGCTATTGTTATGGTACTAGTAAGATCAACTTGCTTGTATCTTTATCAGCCTTTGTTGAATTTTTTTAGTGGGACTGTGGTTGTGTTGTTGACATTGGCGACCGCGGTGTCCATGTAGGTTGGTTTTTTGTTTTTGGAACGTGTCCATGTAGGCGTTGAGAACTTGAGATGGTTCACATATGCAATAATGGTAGACCGTTAAAGAGTATTAATGATTCAATGGTGGACTGTTTAGTATTCACTATATGATGGTAATTGCTGTTAAATGGTCACTAATTCCCCTAGAAGATGGGTTTGGGTGGAGAATATTTTGGAAATGAACCATTTAGGTACGGTTAGTAAAGGATGGACATGGAGACGGCAGGGTGAGTCTAGCGTTTTATCTATTAATTTCAAGTATGTTCATGTGCACGTTTACATTTATTACTAATCTCCATGTTCGTACATTATGACAAATGGTCTAATCGACAGACAAGCAGACAATATTATTAATAAATATTTTATTAAATATAAATTAATTTTGCTAAATAAATGTATGTTCAGTAGTTATTTAATAGAATAACATAAACACTTTCATTTTTATTTTAATTTGTATATTGGGAAATATAATACTTGTAGAGAACATATGGAAGTGAATTAAAAATAATAATTATCCACAAATTAAATATCACCAAAAAATTTAAATAACAAATTACAATGTAATTGTTCCATAAAGGGTAGTCATGGTGGAAAAGGGTCATAGGAAGAAGGAAACCTTTTGAAAAGTGACGTTTGTCACTTTAATTAGTAATTCTATCATTGAATTAGAATAATTGTAGTGGGATGTAGAAATAATTAAATAATTTGCATTATTAATGGCATGTTTGTTTATTACTAATGTTTTATTTTAGTTTTTGCTTGCTGTATATGTTGAAAATTCTAAAACTTTAAGAATTTCTTTCAAGATTAAATTCCCATTAAACTGCACAAAAAATTGACAATAATATCTTCTTTAAAATTATTTTAAGGAAAAAAAAATAATGCGAAAGTGTACCTCAATCTATATTTTGATTTTAATTTAAGAAAATTAAAATTTACCATTTGTCATTTCTTCCTTCTCTTTGTTATGCAGTGTCTCAACGATAGTAACTTAATTTTCTTGAAGAGAAAGTGAAGGTAATTCAAAACCTAATAACTAATCTTAATTCTTTTCATGACCTTTTCATTAGAACTCATTTAATTTTCCACATGCAACTTAATGATTATTAAATAATCTATCAATCTTAACCTTTCTCTTGGTTCATGTAATGATTGGATGATTCAATAAAACTTTAAGTGCTCTCCTTACATTAAATCAACCAATTCATAGTGATTGAATTGCATCAGTTGAATCATAACGGTCACAAGTCATTCAACAACATGGCCTCTTCCACTTATCACACTCAATTCAATTCATGATAGCTTTAAATAAGGAGTACTATTATCCTTTACTTTTTATTATTATCTTGCCAAAAACAATATCTGTCCGTAACATTAACGTGGATAATATAGAAGTGTACTAAAACATAACTTTCTTTAATTGAATTCACAAGTGTCACAATAACATGATCAATAGATTAAAATGTATATATTTCACAATTTCATGCTAATAAGGACTTATCCATAATGCCCAACAATTCAATATGTCCTATAAATAATTTGGGCAACAAACCCTTACTTAACGGATCTGCTATCATCATTTTTATATTAATATGATCAATGAACACTCTCTTTTAGCACTTCCTCCTTCACTGACAAGTACTATATCTATGTACTTAGAACCTTTGGAACTCTTGTCATTTTTAGATAGAAAAACAGCTGTAGAATTATCACAATAGAATTTTAACAGTCTAGTTATACTCTAGACAATACCAAGACTAGAGACAAAATTTTACAACAACAATCAACGAACAGCGGCCTCAAAACTTGCCACAAACTTGACATCTACGGTGGAAGTAGCAATGACAATGACAGACTGCTTTCCATTAGTCCATTAAACTGCTCCTCTCCCCAATATGAACGAGTAGCCAAATGTGATTTTTCATGAGATCACACATCTGGTATAATCCGAGTCTAAATAGCCTACCACCTCAAGATGGTTCGACCTCATATACGTGAGCATGTAATCCTTGATGCCTTATAATTACTTTACAATTTTATTTGCAGCTTTCCAATGATTCATTTTAGGATTACTGTGATATCAACCAAACATCCCAATAGCAAAATTTATGTCCAACCGAGTACATGTCTGAACATACATCAACCTCCTTACTCTCGGTGCATAAGGAATTGATTGCATTTCTTTACGTTCTGAATCATTTATTATTCTTAATTGCATTTCCTAACTTTTTTTATTATTAAGTGCATTTTAATGGTATTATTGCACTTAAGATACTATTGTCGAAAAACTTGTTTCAGTCTATATATTGATGTTTTATAATTTATACACCAAGTTTTCCTTTCCTGTGATTACAAAATTTTTCGATAACCCCCTTCCACTACCCGCTCCCCAACCCCTCCTCTAAAGCTCTGGAAATAACTAAGTATAGCAAAGTATTAGTCCGTCTCAGAGTCCACGCCGTTGTCCCCTCCCCTCCTCTTGCTGAGTTAGTTGTTACCTACAAAGGCAATTTTGCTTTAGTGATTAACTATTAAGTATCTATAATAATAATGAACAAATAAATAACATTACAAAATATGGGCTTAAGCTTAACCCCTAATCCAGGAGAATGGCCGATCTGCTATAGAGAAAATCACCTCATACGATCATAAACACTCTCATGCCCTTACTTAGATAGTACACCTAATCTCGGCCTAGAATTAGGTTCGTGTGCACTTGGCTGTTTCAGTTCACAGTCTCAGATTTGGGGTGAGCCTTACACCCCAACCATATATTTCAATTAGATAAGTAGTGCCCCTGACGCATACTCTCATGCTAATGCCAGAAACTCTACCTCTTACCCAACTAATCAACAACAACTTTTATTAATTAAATATCATGCAAGATATGCATACCTCACAACCTCAACATATATTTCCCAAACTCACTTGCAAGCGATTTCCTGAAACCAAGATATATATTAACATGATATTCGATTATCTACATGCAATGCAATGATATGAAATCCATGTATACATATTTATACCAATAAAATTCTTTTACAAGTCAAAAAGAGTAACTTGTAGTAATCAACACTATTACCCTATAATTAACTTTAGTTTTAGCTAAAATCATAGCCGAATCACTTTACTTTGCCCTAAAGAATCAAAACACAAAATCACTTTTCCAGAAGGTTCATTTGACCATAGAAATATCTCTAAGGCATTACACTACCTTTCCAAATCATTCATAATACATTTAACGCAAAATTCACATTCATCAAGCCGTCGATTTGCCTAATCCTCTTATGGGCCCTTCTTTTGCAATCACAAATCACAGAAGCTCCTCCAATCCATGTTCCTTTTTCGCTTTTTGTACCATCACAAGTAGCATGGTCTCATATGCCTAAATTATTTAACCATCAATTTCACGACTTCGGGGCATGGAGAAACCTATATAAAATAAGTCAGACATGTGTACCCTAGTGTATTTTGTCTCCAAAATAGAGGAAATTCAATTAGGTAAACAAAAGCTAGGAAACTGTCATTATAACACCTCAATTCCAGTTCACCTAAGAACCAAATTAGATGTGTTACGATTGAGTCGAGTCATATCCAAAGTTGTTGGTCGGTGAGATTCAATCGATAAAATAGTTTGAAACAACTTCCTTAGTGTCATAAAAATGGAAGACATTGTTAAATCTGCGTCAAAACACATCAACTATAAATAAAAGTAAGAAAGAAAATAATTGCATTGAGTCAAGTATGTGTAGCATTTATCTATCTTCCCTCCAAAATCGACTTAGGATAGCAAGACATACATATATAATATGAAAAATGTTATTAACAAATGTTATTGGTCCAAAAAATAACTCGTACAAACTAGCAAAAAGGTGTTCCATTACCACGGAAACTTAGGAAACTTCGGAATTGCCTCACACTGGGCGGTAAGAAAACATACTTAAAAGTGTCGGTGCACATACATGGCTAATATTCATATTCATACATCTAACACTTACGCCTTTACATCCTCCATATTACACTCGCCACGGTACTCAAGTGGTAAAAAGAACAGATAAGTTAGTGCCAAATTTCAAAAATGTGTTACGTTATGAAGTACCCTCAAACTTCACACTACCTTAGGGTTTGAAAGAGTACTAGTGTTGTCCATACATCCCGTACACATTCTTACTCGTAAAATACATAAACCATTATATTTATACATATAGGTTTGGGAGATGATTTAATACTTAGTTTCTGGATCTTATCTTTCTAAAACCATCAAGGGGTCTCAACCTTAAAGTCTTATTAAGCATGTATAAAAACACAACTAAATGGCCTGACATTGGAGGGATCTAATAAAATGCCGCCGATGTTGTCCTACGTTTAAAACACGATTAAACTCGACACGCATGGAGTCAAGCAAAGATCAAGCAAAGGGAGAGTCCAATAGATCTGTGGTCTAAGCTCCAAGTGCATCGATGCATCTACACCATTCTTAGGGCCCATATGTAATGAGATCTAATTAAATGCCACTAACTATGTCCTATGACATAAAAACAAAATAGTGTAGAGCTCAACTGCAAATCAGCAAAAGGAATCCTAATCGGCTTGTGAGGCAAGCTTCACATCATAGGTCGGTAAGCTCAACTCTACTCTTCCTAGCAAATGCAACCACTACTCAACTCTTACTTGTGATGGTATGCATGCAATGACATGGATACTTTAATTAGATGTTGTGAATGGTATGACATGCAAGTTAGGCGAAAACATAAACACACCATCACATCACCACATTATCATTCTCATATTGAGCATGTTATCAAAATTGTGTAAGATTCTATAAATAAATGAATAAAGAGGTCGACATAGAGATATTGGTGCATTATGAAATAAATTCGTAAATCAAATCCATGTAATTGGAACTAGATTGAAGGATATCAAATCAAACCCAACCTGTGTCCGTTAATAAGAGATTATCATTATTAAAAAAATCTTAATTTGTTTAGTTAATTAAGATAATTATTCCAATTATTATTATTATTTGGTTTAAGATTTTCATACTGCATTCAGTTTACAACAAAACACAAGATAAAATATATTGGAATAATCATTTAACTAATTAACCATTATGACACGCAAAACAAGGTCACACAAATGCAACCAAAAATTATGAAGTTTATCTTTTCCTTTTTTTTGTTCGTTATTAGATAGATTAGTTGATCAAAATTACAACTTGGATACTAAATAAAGTATTTTACCAAAATAAACAAATAAAAATCCTTACTTTTATGTAAAAAAACAAAACTTTAACACGATCCAAGCAAAATCATATCAAGATCTACAATTAAACTTGATGATAAATAGTTCTACATGTCAGTCAGAGTACGTTTACATGCAAACACACCATGTAGATGTCCAAAATGAAAAGAAAAAAAGAGAAGGGGAGGAGAAGAAGAGGAAGTGAAGGGGGAGGAAGAGAAGGGGGAGGAATGACTGGAAAGAGAGGAGAAGGGCGGACAAGGAGGCGGCAACGGCCAAGGGGGAGGGGAGAGGAGAAAATGGGAAGAAAAGGAGGAAGGGGAGGGTTTTCGCCCTGCTTCACTCGTGCCCAACTTGGTGAGTGCTGCAGCACTGTGCACACATGCTAAACTGCACAAGCACATAGTGCCACGGTGTAAAACCCGTGATTCGAGTCACGGTTGTATAGTCGCTAGCCGATAGATTTACTCGTCGGTTCGAGTTGAGTGTATTTCAGAACACGTGTACTGAGCCGATGCCGGTCACGTGGATGAGGTATGAGGGGTCATGTGTACCTGAGTATGTGATGATAACATCATGAATGAGCAGAGAATGAGTTATCAGAATATATGAGAGTATACAGTTGGTGATTTTAGATTCATTATTTTGCAACCGAAGAAATAGTTTTAGGCCGTTTATTGCGTTAGAACGCGTTACGGGTAGTTTGGGTGGGTTGACAGTTATAGAGCGTGTCATTTTGATTTTGTTTGTTGTTTTATTTTATGGGATTTTTCCCGATTTTTCTAGATTTGTTTAGAATTTATTGCGAGTAAATAATTATTTTGACTCGAGGCGGAATCGAGCCAAGTGTTATTTACAAGTATGCCACTCAACCCTTTTCTTTCCCCCGACACCTCTCCCACCCAAAACCCCAGCCGCCCCCATGCGCCGCCGTCGCCGCCCAGCGCCGCCCGGCCGCCGACCGACGCCGCCCAGCCCCGGCGAAGCGTCGCCGTGCCACCCCGACCGGCCCAGGCCACTGTCTGGCCGCCGCAACGGTAGTTTGGGTGGGTTGACAGTTATAGAGCATGTCATTTTGATTTTGTGTGTTTTTTTATTTTATGGGATTTTCCCCAATTTTTCTAGATTTTTCTAGAATTTATTGCAAGTAAATAATTATTTTGACTCGAGATGGAATTGAGCCAAGTTTTATTTACAAGTATGCCACTCAACCCATTTTCTTTCCCCCGACACCTCTCCCACCCAAAACCCCAGCTGCCCCCATGCGGCGCCGCCGCCACCCAGCGCCGCCTGGCCGCCGACCGACGCCGCCCAGCCCCGGCGAAGCGTCGCCGTGCCACCCCGACCAGCCCCGGCAACCGTCTGGCCGCCGCGACGGTGGATTGCCGTCCCTAGCGCGGAGACCGCGTCTAGCGCGGAGACCGCGTCATGGTCGTGATGGCGATTCCGCCGCCAGCGATCATCGCCGCCGCGATCGACTGGTAGCCACGACCCCCTCAACCTCCCACCTACCTTCTCCGACGAGATTGCCGTCGATCGCCGCCCCAGTCGGCCGGATTTAGCCACCCATAACCGCCGCCTGATTTTGGCATTTTCCGGCAAGCCGCTACCTCCGTCGGCCGCGTTGACACCACAGACACGTCGGGCTCGCCGAGACGGCTCCAATGGTACCTTATTCGGCCCCGATCCGACCAGTAAACACCACCGGCGATTCTCGCCGGAAAACCGCCGGAAAGTCGCCGAAAACCGCCAAAAAATCAAAATTTTAGGAATTTGCTGGAATTCACCGGATCTTCCACGGAGTTCACCCGGTCGAACCCGATCAAACTTCGGACGTTGTCGAGCGCCGAATTTGAGGTTCGAGACGCACGTACGACGGAACCATAGCCGTCACCAATTGCCGACGACGCGAGGTATAATTACCTCTAATTCGATTATTTAGATTTGATGATTGTTAGCACAACATGTTAGGATTGATTGATTGATGTGATTAAGTTCTAATTACGAATGAGATGATAAGTGACAGAGTTTAGGGAATTGTGAATGAAGATTAAGTTATCTAACGAAGTAAATTTAGCTGAGCATGATAAGTGACCACGGTGTAAATTGGAAATACATAATAAAATTGGTACGAATAGGATAGTTATAATTATTCTATATTATGATTATTTGATTGTTAATTGATGATGATTGCATTGTGTGTGATAATTAGCTAGTGTGATGCATCATGTAGTTGGCGGGCATTAGTATTTGGTTCTGATGTGTAGGTACGGAGTAGGAGCTCGCCGCCTAGGCGCGATGGCACGCTTGGAGCTTCTACCAGGTCCGTTTAGGACTCGTCTTTCATTTACGCTTTATTCCATTGTATGTTTGGTTTTCTACTTGCTAGACGAGAATGATATTTGATGCTAAACGCGAGAATGAGATTTGATGTAAGACGCAATAGATGAGATGACTAAGAAAAGAGAATGAGATAGATGGGGGACGCTGCCGCTCGAGGGCGACGACTCCCGTTAGTGCCCTTGTGAGAGTTCTTGAGGAAGAATATGGTTTTTATTCAACAGGAGGGTTAGCTCTCCCGTGCCAGTTTGATATTAATTATTTTCTGGACCGGTAACACTCGTTACTAACGGTTTTGTTATATATATGTAGGTGATAAGCCTCATCTGAAGTGCCAGCCTGGACGGAGGAGCAGTGAGGTCTTTTGCACACACACATGTTTACTGGTTGAATGTTTAATATTGTATTTATGATTTATTTACGTTGAAATTGACTTGGGAAAATATTAAGAGACGATGATAGGTTGATGATTGAATGAAATAACTTGATGATGTGACATGAACTGTTGAAGGAATGCATAGGTGGGCTGAGACACAAGTTTGAGACTGCGTACACAGTAGATTATATTCTGTGAGCGAAACTATTAATATGGATATATGTTGATATATATTATTTCGACAGGGTGGCCCCTAATTGCATTTTTA
>JAVDBV010088621.1:7829-18654 GCA_032619315.1 Piper longum | reverse complement strand
GGGGGGTGTAAGGTGGCACTTAGAGGGAATGCATTGGGCCGCGATTGTGGGTGGAGGTGAGGGAGGAATGTGGCAGCCCGAAGGGGGAGGGGGGGAAGCAATGCGGGAGGGCTGCCAAGGTTGCTGGCAGGGCCAAGGGTGGGACCGGGCAGGGCGGGGCTAGGGTGGCGGCAGAGAAACTGGTAGGGGGGATGGTGAAAAAAAAAAGAGAATGCTAAGTGATTGTAAGCCGTTAGATTTTAATCTAATAGCCTACATACTATGCATAATATTATATATATATATATATATATTAAAATAAATGATGGTAGACGTGAATCACAAGGCATACGACTTCGAGTCACGACGGCCACTCGACCCAGACAATCAAATAAAAAATCACAGCTAATCACATGTTTGTAGACTAATATTGTAATCACATGTCATCATACATTTTATAAATATATAAACATGATGAATGATGTTATCATAATTATCTTTATATGAGCTACAATTTAATATATAAGATCCAAGTTCTATGATCATGTTTATTATTTTTATACTTTTCATAACAATAACTAAAAAGCTTAGCCATGATGAGAGGTGCAGCGAGCCAGCTTGTGAACATTTAGCGTTCGGCTCGGTTCGACTCGACTCAAAACTCAATATTTAAATAATCGACTCGAACTCGAATCCTACGAGCCGAACTTGAGTAAAACCGTATTCAGTTCGACTCGACTCGACTTGGTTATGACTCGAATTCGACTCATAGCCCGACTCGTTCGATAAAATAATATAATAATATAGTTTTTATATTATATATATATTAATAAGTTTAATTGTAACTAATTATATTTATTTATATACAATATAGTAACATAAAATATGAGATAATTAAGATGATAAGTAATTAAGTCTTTGACCAGTTGTGGGTTCAAATTATATAAATTTTATTTTTTTAATTGAGTTGAATGAGCCAATTTTAAGTTTAAGAACGAACTCGTTCGCTCTCTCGTTTAATACCCATAACTAATTACCTAAGCCTGTTATTACAGGCTCGTTAAACAAAGCATAACATTACAAGGCTGCATTATAATTTGTTACATACAATAGTTTATTAATTCATCAATCCTGACCATACATATGTCCAGCCATTCCTCCATAACCCAGTGCATCCCATCGGACGCCTTAGAAAAATCCACGTCATTACAATGAGTTACCCGATCTACCCTTCCTCACTCCCTACTCACGCCGTCAAACGAGGCCAAAAAAAGGGTAAATTCGTCACAGTGTCACACCTTCCAGAGGTTCTTCGCCTAAAAAAGCTTAATGCCCGGGCGAAGAAAGATCGAAACATTGAAAGAGATTTCGCTCCAAAATTTTGATCGAACGAAAAAAGTTCAAGTTTTGGTTCTTGATTTGGCGGCTTCGATCGATTCGGCGTTGTTGGTCGATCGATTTGGTGAAGAAAGTCGCGATTTTTTTTTTGGTTCGGAGATGAAGAAGGCGGCGGCGGCGGTGTTGGCGTCCATGGCGGCCGCTACCGGTGCGACGTTCTTCGCTTCTTGCCCCTCTTCGGAGCAGTCGAAAGAGTTCCCCCAGCCTGAAAATCTTCGTCAGGTGTGGAAAGTTTCAATGTTTCCGATTTTTGTTTGGTTTATTTTGGCGATCTCTGTTCTTGGTGGTCAGTGGAGTTGAAGATTTCTTCTTTTTTATTTTTTTATTTCGGTGTTGATGGTTCTTGTGTCGTTATTGACTTGCGCAGGAAGAGAGATCGGTTGGAGAAGGTGATGATGGTGCTGGACGGTCGGCCATGGCCTCGGCGGCGGATAGGTTTGCTCCAAGATTCGACGGGTTGAGGTTCATTGAGACTCTCGTCACGGCTCATCGGTGAAGGTCGGCACAAGGACGGGTCATGGCCGGCGAGTCTTGTGGTGGAATCGGTGAACTGACAGAAAAAGGGGACCTTTTTGATCTTGTGTTCTTGATTAAGTACTTGGAGTGAAATTTTTAAGCGCAGATTGTATAGACGACGACGATGTTTGATTTCTAAGTAACGATTTTTTGTCTCATGCAGATTCATTGCTCTTGTTTCTGCCAGTTGTGTCTCTGCATGAACTTCTTTTAATGAGCTTCTAATCTTCATTTTTTTGTTGGACAGTTCCTGACTTTTTAATGCTATTGATGAACGATTCTATGTCTCTGCATATTCATTGATTTGTTTCCAACAATTGTGTTACATCGTGAACGATGATTTTTATTTTTATTTTTTGTCTCATCCCTTACAAATTCATGTCCTACAATGTCTGTGAATGTGTGCTTAAGCTTTGGTTCAGTAGAAAGTTGTGTGATTTGGTTTGATTCAGTAGAAAGCCAAAAAAACCATTCTTTTTTTCTCAACATGAAGTTGAAGAAACTATTGGTGGTTTGCTGTTCGTAAATTCCACTTCGCCAACTTTTTCTAACACTAACGTATGTCTTTTTAATTTGTTCGTGACGCAATTCCTTGGCTATGTGCGTGTCCCCGCGTTACTTTAGCCTCGTTCTTGGAAATCACTAGATGCCGCTAGACGGGCAAAAAACAGTGCAACACGACCGTCGAAGCATATTGTTTAATCATTGGTTGTAAAAAGATTGTACGGGTGAGAACAGTTGAGGTAGAGTGGAGACAAGGGAAGCTGCTAAACTTGACTTGATCAATGTCCCTATTGACATGTGTTTTCAATAGAGGCCAAGTGCATGGTAGCGGTTGTCCGTTGACTCGTTGGAGATATCAATAAATCGGAAGTGAAAGGTAAAGAGTTTGGGAGTTGGGGGACCTTTATTTATATTATTTACGTTTAAGTGGTGATGGGTTGCAGTAATTTGACGTTGCTAGATAGGCCCGAAAAGGAGTTTATGTTTAAGTTTATATATAACGAGGACACTAAAAGACGATGGGCATTGGATGGGCCAATTGCGGATCATGCGTTTGAATGAAATCAAATTGAAATGATAGAGCCAAAAGTGATGGGATGAATGGATGTGTTCCACCTCAATTCTCATGAATGGAAAAAAAAAGACAAGTGAGTCAAGTGCAGGTGCACATTCACATCAAATGGAAAGTATGACACTTTCGGCGGTGATGAATGTGGAGTGGCGGCCATATTCCTCTCAAGTCAAAGTCCGCTTTCAATCTTTTCCCCTACGCCGGCAATGCAGAATGCTACTTTATATCTTTTAAATAAAAAATTGACTATCATCTTATTTCATGTAATATACATCAAAACTTCATTTTAAAAAAACTAAGATGTATTACAAAATATTAAATAGAACTATAGATATACATATAAAAACCGTTCAGCATTCAGCTGCAAGTCTGCCTTTCATCCAAATAAGTTCTACAAGCGGATGGAAGTCTTATCTCCTCTTAAAAGCAATGCAGTATTTCTTCGTGGCTTTGATTTTCGATAAAAGAATACTTGTAGATACCTAAAGCGACTTTTCATGGCTGAAATGAAGTAATTCATAGTCTCGATTTCAAATCTGAAACATTTATCATAAAGAAAGACACTGAAGTACAATTTCCGGGATAGAAGGCACCAATTCAAAGCAAGCAAAGGTCGAGGCAACATCCTCACATATACCAAATGTATACAAGCAACATCAAGCTGCACTCAAAGTGTGCATCATATATATTATTTTGGGGAAATTTTTTTTTGATACACCAAAATTACAAATGGATGATTATTACACGAAATGCTTAATGAATATTCGCCTGTCAAGTATCAACTCGTAAAAACAATATATTATCTTGCAAAAATCAAATGTAGCTACCAACCAACAAAACACACCAATTACTTTTCTCATCCAAAAATATATATTCCCGGGAACAAAAACTTGCTATTCTGAGGCCTTGCTAGCCTTGTACGTATTCACCAATTGCAACTGTACATCCTGAGGAACTGGTAAATGTTCCTTGTACTCCATGCTAAACTCACCTTTTCCCTGAAACAGAAACAAAATAAAACGGATCAGAGAGAGAACTATGGCTATAGAAAAGAGCCCACCAAGCTAGCATATGGAGGCAGAGAACCGCCAGGGCCTGAAAATTTTGCTCAAAAAAGCATGACGAGAAGTCTCAGTCTCCATTCAAGATCACCATACCAAATATCAAGCGGCCACTCAAGAAAACTCATGTTTATGTACATTTTTAAATATCACAAGAATATTTTCCTTTAACCAGACATACTTATGCAAAATACCATATTTAAGCATTTGGAAAAGAACTGCAATTGGGATCCTCGCTTAACAGAAAACAATACCATGATACTTCCAAGCAGCTTGCACAAGTTATCCATTTTGACTACAAAAGTTTTCCTTTTCATTACATCATTAAACCAATCCAAACAAAAATTTAGCCAGGACCCTCTTAACTGAATATCACTAATCGGACAGTTCGCTAGAAAGGACAGATGCGACTATTCGTCAAAGGTCTAATTAGATAGTATTAGACATGAAAGCAATTATGAAAGGTCTAATTAGAGAATATTCAACACCAATGCAATTATCATACTTTATGCCATAAAAACAATCACCTGAGTCATTGATCGAAGAGCAGTGGAATATCCAAACATATTGTTCAAAGGAACCTGAAACAGAAGCCAAAATCTTCAGACTACACCATACAAACATCAACAGGAACATGGGCAGCTACAAGAGAAATGGATTGTTGCAAAGTAACAAATTTATTATTTGTATATTAACAAGACATATACAGAACGCAAATATTTCCGTACATGCGCAGTGATCACTGAATCATCTCCATCCTGGTCATTACCAACAATCATTCCTTTTCGCCTGACCAAATGAATTTGAAATTATTGAAATCAAATCAGAAAATAATTTAAATTCTAGACAAGGTGAATTTTCTTTTTTCTTTTTTTAAATAGTAAATAAAAAGAGAAACGAGTTACTTGTTGATGTCCCCAGTAACGGTTCCCTGGAATTCGGTGGGAACTTTTAACTCCACCAGCATCACAGGTTCAAGAATAACAGGCTTTGCTGCTCCATAGCACTGTCTCAATGAAGGAAGAGGGTGTATGCATAAATAACGAAGACCACACACTTGCAAACATAATAAATAAACTCGATTGCTTCCAAAAGACCGGAAAGTGAATCCAATACCTGTCTAAATGCATATATTGCAGCTAACTTAAAAGCAAGCTCGCTGGAATCTACAGCATGAGATGCTCCATCAGTCAAAACAATACGAATGTTTTCGACAGGGTGTCCAATCAATGAACCACTGCAGTATCCAAACGGATCAACGTAAGTGACAGAATAAACACAAAAGTTAGAATGGTATTCTTCCCATAATATAAAAGCACAAAACTTACGAATTTGCTGCTTCCTTAAAACCCTTCTCTATGGCAGGAATGAAGCTAGATGGTATGGCTTGTCCAATAATCATGTTTTCAAATTCAAACTTAGTGGTTGTATCAAGAGGAAGTGGTTCCATGTATCTTCAAAGAATAATGATAAAATAGGATAACTTAAAACAAAATAATGAAGAAAGAAAACTGTACATTGAACAACATAATTGAAAGCATTAAATAGAAACCATGCCCCCAGAAACATAAAGTTCATTGCCTGGCAACTCCTGCTCTCAGACTTGTTTGAAAGTAAATAAAATTAAAAAAATGATTTGAAAAAACAATGAAAGGCTATATAACATGTCAATTCCTACCCACAAACCCGTCCATATTGACCTTGACCTCCACTTTGCTTTTTGTGCAAATAATCAAAATCTGCACGTTGGGTCACAGTCTCTCTAAAATTTACACGAGGCTTTCCCACATCTGCTTTGACCTAAAGGCAACAAGGACATATAAAAACCATATCAAAAAATTGAAACCAGACCAGCAAACAAAGTATCAAAGAAGAGTAACCACAATTAAATTTGAAGAAACACACTTTGTATTCTCTCTCAAGGCGTTCAACATAGATGTCTAGATGCAGCTCTCCCATCCCAGAGATTATAGTCTGTAATAACCTTGATGTCATTCCTAACCAAGCAAATAGATCCTCCAACATGATAAAGAGATAAACAAACCTGCCCGCTCTCAGCATCCAACCCCACACGAAAAGTGGGATCCTCTTTCTGAAAACGATTCAAAGCTTTCGAAAACTGACCAGAGACAATGAGGTAAACTCAGAATACAAACATTTTCAAGTGCAAAAAAGAGAGTTAGGCATGAAGGCCAGAAAGTTACTTGTCCTCCAGAATCTTTTGAAGTGGGTGTGACAGCCAAAGACATCACAGGTTCAGGAACATTCATAGAGGTCATTGTATACCTAACTGACCCATCTGTGAAAGTATCACCTGTAAAGAAACTTCTGTCATATTGCAGTCCTCTGAATTCATTCTCAGAATTGTAGTCATTCATGAAAGGGAAAGCCAAAAGAAATAACAAGACATGTAAAATAGTATTAAGTGCAAAAAAATAGGAAAAATCATTCACCTGATGCACAGTCCACACCAAAGACAGCAACAATTTGTCCAGCATGGGCTTCTTGAATGTCCTAAAGATCAACGTTAAAGGGGCAAAGAAGAAAACTTGACTTGTTAAAAGCAGGCATCCAAATTCAAGTTTTCAGAAAATCTACAGACATGAACTAACCTCCATCTCATCAGAATGCATCCGGACCAATCGAGGGACCTAGAAACAATTGAAAAGAAAAACAACATTGAATATCAATCTAAAATAGTATTCATACGAGAATAAATAGATAGTAATATGAGTTGAAACAGAACATGCATGCAAGGTTAACAAAGGACAAGGAAAAGACGAAATATTTCAAACAGGACGCACCTTAACTTTCTTTCCAGTATTCACATTAATTATGAAGTCACCTTTTCGAATTATTCCATCATAGATTCTGCGCAAATATGGATGCAAAGACTCACAATCAGCACTAAGTAAGTTTGCTTTCACATCTTCAATATGTTATTAGAACGTGCCAGGAACAGTAGAACAGGTTAAAAAACATCATTATTTTCTAAAGAATATTTTGACCCTACTACTGGTACGATTAAGCCAAAGTCAAATAGTATATCTACCTTAAATATGTTAACTGACCAAATCGACCTTCCTCCAATTTAAAAGCCAGAGCAACTAGCGGTCCATCAGGCGTCCCAGTTAATGTAACCTAAACATACAAGCACCCGATTTACTGTTAATAAATCAGAGTAGATAATGACCAGAAAGCGTCCGAGGGAAAAAGAATAAATGTTTCAACCATGTAACAAAAATTGATTCCCTACCTTCTCTTCATCTTTGGTTTGATCAAGTGCATAATTACTAACATCAGAAGGGCATGGCAAGTAACAAAGCACACCATCAAGCAGTGGTTGTACGCCCTGACGAAAATGCCAATAGTATGTAAGTAGTGTTATAACCTTTGCATTCTAGCAATTAAAAAAAGACATAATACGATAAACTTTTGCATTGATCCACACATGTATCATGTAACATAATCAACTGGGCATATACGCAAACTAGAAATCAAATTATATGGCCATGTTGACTTGATATGGATAGCTTACCTTATTTTTGAAGGCACTGCCCATGAACACGGGAACAAATTTCCGGGAAACAGTTGCTCTGCGAATTGCTGCCTAATAACGGCATAACAATCAATTACACGAATTGATAGCTAAAATGCAAGATGGAAATCAGTTGAAGTTTGGAATTGTGTTATAATTTCGCATCTATAGAGTTCAGCAAAAAACTCCATAGATGTATTAAACTATGGTAATCTACCAACTATAAGCTCAGGAATAAAAAAAAAGTAGGTGACAAACTTTCAACCAGACTAACCATCAGCTCATCTGAAGCAATAGGTTCATCACTGAGAAATGCTTCTGCCAACTGATCATCCACTTCAGAGACAGCTTCTATTAATTCTTTTCTTTTTTCATTAACCAAAGCTTCCATATCGACAGGGATGTCAGTTGCCATCACTTTCTCACTGAAAATAGAAACACAAAAGAAAGCACATTAGATTATATGAAATCAATACACGAAAAAACTACAAAATTGGCGTTGGCTAGGAATAGTTTGGGCACAGAAAACCAATATTGCTGTTAGTATTTGTAAATTGTTTGAATGATAATTGTTGGCATTGAAACCTTCATTGTATTCTACGGCCATAGATAATAATTTGGATTATAAATAAAATATCAGAAGAAACTGACCCTCTGGTACCATCAAAGTAATAAGCTTTCATCTGCACAAGATCAACAAGACCCTGGAAATCCTCTTCCAAACCAATTGGCACTTGAACAGCAGCACTATGATGCCGCAATTTTGATCTAGCCTAAAAAATATTGAGGAATCAGAGAGTTACAGGCGGTTTGTATGTTTGGCATACGATAAAGTGAACCTATTTTTAATAAAATGTGCATCATTACCTGGTTCAAAACTTTCCATGGATCAGCACCCATTCGGTCAAGCTTATTAATAAATGCAAGCCTCGGGACATTATATCTTCGCATCTGCCTGTCCACAGTAATCGACTGGCTCTGCACTCCACCAACACTACAAAGAAGAAGTATTGCTCCGTCAAGAACACGCAAAGCCCTCTCAACTTCAATAGTAAAGTCCACATGACCAGGCGTGTCAATTATGTTTATCTGCAAGTATGAAGAATGAAATTATTTATAACTCTCCATCAACAAGCAAACTTCGCTGCCATCTTCTCAGTTCACAAGTTGTCCCGCAACCGTTCATCCATGATTTCATGTCAATTAACCAAAAAAATGAACAATTATAATGCAAGACGTCATCTTTGCGCACTGCAACCGCCTAACACCCAGAATCACTTTGCAAAGACGGAAATTTTGAGGACATACTACTAACCTGATAATCTTTCCAAGCACAGTAGGTAGCAGCAGACTTGATGGTGATCCCCTTTTCCCTCTCCAAATCCATGGAATCCATCTTCGCCCCGACGCCGTCCTTGCCCCTCACCTCATGGATCTCATGAATCCTCCCAGTGTAATACAGCACCCGCTCGGTCAGCGTCGTCTTCCCCGAGTCAATATGTGCCGAAATCCCGATGTTTCGGACCTTGGAGACGGCCTCCTTCCACCAGGCCTCCTTCTCCTCCTTCGTCCGCGCCAAATTCGCCGACGAGAAGCTCCGGCGGCCGACGTGCTCGAGGAGGAGAATGGCGCAGGCGGCGGCAGGGAGGGGCGTGGCGTTGCAGGAGGCCGTGGTGGCGAAGAGGCGGCGGGCGGCGGCTGCGGATCGGGCCATCGTCGGCGGAGCTTAAACCCTAAACCCACATCGCCGCGCCGAGGAAGAAGGCGGGAGTGTCAGATGGACACGGACTCGGATGCGGTTTTCAGACGTGATATGGACATGACAAATGTAAATTGAATTAAAGGGTTTTTTTTTCAAAATTTTATTGCTAAAAAGTGAGAATTATATCCGTCCATTTAGTATTAACTTAAAAAAAATGAAATTTTTTTTAAAATTTTAGACGTCAATTAATGCTAATTTAGGGTTAATTGATGTTTAATTGATAATTAATACTAATTGATGGTTATTGAAGAGCTAATTGATATTTAATTAGACTGATTAATGTTTAAATGGATGATTTTTTTTAAAAAAAAATTTAGACATCAATTGATGCTAATTTAGTGTTAATTGATATTTAATGTTAATTGATATTTAATTTGATGCTAATTGATGTTTAATTGGATTGATTAATGTTTAATTGGATTGAATTTTTTTTTAACTTTAAGACGTCAATTGACCCTAATTTAGGGTTAATTGATGTTTAATTGATATTTAATTGATGTTTAATTAATGTTTAATTGATATTTAACGCTAATTAATATTTAATGTCATGTTAATTGATGTTTAGTTGACTGATTAGAGTTTATTTGGATTAATTTTTTTTTTAATTTCAGATGTCAATTGATACTAATTTAGAGTTAATTGATGTTTAATTAATGTTTAATGCTAATTAATGTTTAATGCCACGCTAATTGATGTACAATTGCGTGTTGCTATCCCCATCGGTATGTTTAATTAAAGATTATATCCCATTTGTGATTTTCTGTATGAATTTTTTTTTAATTGAAATGAATAGGGTAAGACTTTTGTTATGCAGGATGATTTCTTTGGTACCAATGATGGTGAAGACGAAGATTGAGTTGCAGCGAATGAAAGTGGTACCACGTTGAAAACTGCAATTGGATCGTGTTCTACTGCGTCTGATGGTTTCTCTTTACCACCTGAGCCTGAGGGACTTCATCTGATTGCGGGTTATATGCCTCCTTTTACATCAGGATCTCGTGTTCACACAGATGATAGCTCTACTCTTCCCATTTGTGATAATGATTCAGACTCTGAACATGTTTCAGATGATAAATTAGATGATTTAGAATTGTGCTGAACATTCATTTTTTTGACTTGTATTAAATTGTGAATGACATTGTGGTATTGTAATGATAAATTGTGAATGTTCTTTTAGGTATGTAATCATATGAAAGGAAATGTGGTTTATTAGATATATAGTATGTTCTTCCAGGTTTGTAATCATATGAAATTTGTTTTTGCATGTATGACTCTGTCATTGTATTGTCATAATTGCATACCTTTGTGATTGTTGTATCAATACTTGAATTTTTGTATTTATGTTGACAAATTATATAATTATGTATTTAAACTATTTCTGTCATGAATTGTCAAATTTTCATATATTTTTTAGGTTCAGGGGGAAGGGAAATTGGTGGCGGCCATGGCAGGGGCAGTGGGGCCAAGATAGGGAGGGCACCCGCAGCGGGGAAGGG
>JAVDBV010088620.1:1512-18654 GCA_032619315.1 Piper longum | reverse complement strand
ATATATATATATATATATATATATATATATATATAAAATTTAATTGTAACTAGTTATATTTATTTATATACAATATAACAATAACATAGTGTGATAGTTTAGTTTCAAGCTTTATAATTTATAATCGAGCGAAACACTCGTTTGCTCGTTTAGCAACCCTTCATGAATGGATAAGTTTAAATTCTAGAAATAAGTTTGAATTTCAAAAATTGGATAAGTACAAATAATTATATTTTTAAAAAATTAAAAATAATATTTGTATTATGCTTAACTTATTTTTATAATAAATTTTATATTATCTCTATTACTTTATTCGATTTATTTGGATTAGGGTCATGCATATTTGGTTGGATAGGATATGACAATAAAAAATGAATATAATAATCGGATTTGAACCGGGTTTGGATTTTCAGATTTGGATATGGTTATATACGATTTATATCCGACCAGAGGCCATCCGAATTTCGTGGAATCCTAAATGGGCCCCCCGGCCATCCTCTATCTCTTCTTTTATGGGCTTTCCATATTGGCCGCAGTTTCTATTAACCCATTACCCCCGTTTCCTTCGTTGCCGGCGCCGGCGCCGGCGCCGCTCCATCCGCTGCTCCCTCGGCCGCCGCCGCCGACATTCCCAGCACCTCCCAAAAGTTACAGCTCTTCGAGCCGTCTGTCCGGCGGGCATCTCCACATCCCGCGGCAGGACCATATTATACCCCCCTTTCTCTCTAATTTGTGCTCCAAGGTCTGTTCTTTCGTGTTGCTCGGCCGAATTCTGAAATCGTTTCCAAAAAAAAAACCCTGGTTTTTGTTCCCCGGGTTGATGGCGGATTCTTCAGAACACTCCCCTCCTGGTAAGCTTTTTTTTCGAATATCTTCTTCTCAAGAGTGTATTACTTGAAGGGTTTGATTGGTTACTGATACATGGTAGCAGGTTTTGATTGGTTACTGATAATTTGTTGGAGGATATGATTTTTTGCTGACATAGTTATTTGTTGATTTTTTATTGGTTATTGATAATTGTTTGGTGGTTGTGATTGTTGGCATGATTTTTTATTGTTCTCACTGATAGTTTCTTGTTACGATATTGATTGATTTCTATATTTTTTGGTCGTTATGATTGTCTTCTGGGAATTATTTGGAGGTTATGATTCTTTGTCTTTTTTTTTACTGATAGTTACTTATTGTTTTTTTTTATTTTATTTTGATAATTACTTGTCGGTTTTGATTGTTTTCTGTGATTATTTGTCATTTTGATTGTTTACTGATAACGTGTTGATTATGATTGTTTATTGATAGTAACTTGGAGATTTTGATTATTTGGTTATTTATAATTAGTTATAGAGAGTTTGATTGTTTATTGATAAGTATTTGGAGATTTTGATTGTCTACTGATATATTTGGACCATTTTGAATGTTTTTTGGATGTTTATGTGGATCAGTGTGCAATTTTTTCCGAAAGCCCCCAAGGAACAAGAACATTCGAAAACGGCCATCTGAAGAAGAAGAAGATGATGATGACTATGGCCAGGAGGAAGCTGCTGTATCTGCTATTCAGAGAAAGAAGAAGCCCCCAAGAGCTGACAACAAGCTCCACTTCTCGTCCGGTAGCTCATCCTCAAAGAAAGTTGAGTCAGTTGAGGTGGAGACGGCCTTCCACTTCGAATCTTCTAAAGAAATTCAAGTCCAAAGTGACAACCGCGCCACGGCTAGTCTTGAGACTGAGACTGCATTTGATAGGGATGCCCGTGCTATCAGAGAAAGGACTCTGAAGCAAGCTCAGGAAAATTTGAAGGGAGATGTAAAATCTGATGACAAGGTTTATAGAGGGATTCATGGGTATACTGATTACAAAGCTGGGTTTAGGAGGGAGCAGACAGTTGCTAGTGAGAAGGCTGGCGGAGCTCATGGTCCCCTTAGGGCATCGGCACATATCAGGACTTCGATGAGGTTTGATTACCAGCCAGATATTTGCAAGGACTATAAGGAAACTGGTTATTGTGGGTATGGTGATTCCTGCAAGTTTATGCATGATAGAGGGGATTATAAGAGTGGTTGGCAGTTGGAGAAGGAATGGGAGGATGCAGAAAAGGAGCGGAAGAAGAAGATGGCTATGGGATTGATTGATGATTCTGATGTTGAAGAGGCAAGTGATGAGGATGAGGATTCACTGCCGTTTGCTTGTTTTATATGTCGGGAACCTTTTACACTTGAGAAAAATCCTGTGGTGACCAAGTGTAAGCATTATTTCTGTGAGAGTTGTGCACTCCAGGTATCTTTCTCACTCAATTTTTGTGTCTCATTTGCTTCTGTGGATCAGTTCATCTTATTTTTTGTTCAGAGGCACATATTCTTTTTCTTTCCCTATTTGTAAACGCAATAGTCTGTGTCCATCCTTAGGCACTAACTTGTCAACAAAGTTGTTTGCTTTTTCCTTTAATCCGATTTCTGAATACTTCATGAATCACTTTTATATTTATGTTAATATTTGAAGTACTGATAAAAAATGATGTTTGGAGTCAATAGCACAAGTGCATAGTGGATTTTAACTAGGTGAACCTTAAGGGAACGAAGTGGCATAATATTAGAAAAGAGATTTAGGAATACCCTGTTAATGAATCATCCTGCTTGCAATTGAGCATGAAAAGAAAGAGAGGATCTCAAAATATTTAAGATGAATCCTAAATTCCCATTGCTCTTTGGCTCGAATGAATTCTGACCAAATGTATATGATATCATTATGAGATCACTTTCTGCTAGAACTTAGGTTTTATATAGTATCTTTAACAGGTTTTGGCCCACAGCTGTATGATCTACTTATTGAAAATGCCCAGGATAATGTTATCTAGGTTTTGGTTGACACCTGTAATATCTACTTATACAAAGTGAACAGAATGTTATCCTAGTCATAGTTTACACCTGGAAGAATCGTATATAAAAAGTGCACTCATTTGAAAGTGTAGAAATACTTTTCCTTGAGGATGTTAATTTTTTTTATAGTTGGTTTGTTTACAAGGGTTTTGGATTTTACTAAGATGACTTGTTACCCGTCATTGCTTATCTTTTGGTTTCTTAATTGATTTTACCATTTTGTTGTGTAAGTAGATTTTGTCTGTGTTCCATTCTATACTTTCATCATTCTATTAATTTGCTCATTATGTTGTGTTTTGATTTTTTGTTCAGCACAATTCACGCAACAAGAAGTGTTATGTCTGCAACAAACCCACAATGGGCATCTTTAATACAGCACATGAGATAAGAAAGAAGGTGATGGAAAGAAGCTAAGAACGACAAGGATGCCACTCTGTATGTTGAGAGTCGATTCTGTATTTTTAGAAAGGGGATTCATTTCCTTCTCTGAGAGGTATGGCATGCTCCACAACTTACTCCTGGAAGCATCTTCAAAACGTTTATTCTTCTGCAATTGACGCCACGGATTCCTTAATTTTGAGTTGCATAAACCAGGAAGTGGAGTTCAACTACAATTTATTTTCTGTTGTATGTGCAGCTGTATTAACATTAAGGGCTCAGTTACCAAATTTTGTTATGAACATGGCAGTATAGAGACTGTCATACGAGCATCTTTAAATTATCTGTACGCCTTATCAAGGGAAGATGCAATTCGCGAATTTCATTATTGTTTGATCAACATTGCAATATTTGCAGCACAGAATGTTTGCAGATTGGCAGTTAATGCAGCCGTCGTAGTGTTTTCTTAATGTTTGATGTACTTTTGCAGATCGCTATTTTTATTCTCCTAAGAATGCTCCATATCCTTACTGAGGTGCGATAACTTAAATAGGAATTTACACCAATTGTGGGGTTTTAATAAATGTTCCCAATTGCTTCTATGAAAATTGCTGAGTTTCCTATCTCAACATTTTTAAATTTGAGCCCTTCTCGATGTTAGGGCTGTTAATTGAGCGATCTAATTCATTAGTATTTAGCATTTGGCTCGGTTCGATTCGACTCGAAATTTGATATTTAAATGTTCGAACTCGAATTTAAATCCTACGAGTTGAGTTTGAGGAAGGCCGTATTTGACTTGACTCGAGTTAGTTATAATTCGAATTCGACTAAAAATAGATTGGTAGCTCGACTCAAATTCGACTTGTAGCTCGAATCGAATTTGATTCGATAAAAGAATATAATAATATAATTTTTATATTATATATATGTGTATGTATATATTAATAAGTTTAATTGTAACTAGTTATATTTACTTATCTATAATAAATTAGCAAAAAATTAAGATAATTGAGAAGGTAGGTCTTTGACTTTTGAAGAAGGTTGTGGGTTTAAATTACGCCAATTGTATAATTTTAACTTTTCTCACGAACAAGCTGGGTTCAAGTTCGAAAAAATTAAATAGTTTAAGTTTATTCGAGTCTAGTCGAGTTTGAACACGTAAAAAATATTCGAGTCGAGCTCGAGTATGTATGTTCAAATCGAGTTCGAACGAACTTTGAACTATTCAAGCCGCTCAGCTCACTCGTTCATTTAGCACCCGTACTCGATGCCAACCAAAAAATTAACAAAAACTAAAAAAAAAACCTCAGCTTACATATGACAGACTGATGATGTACCTTACCAAAATTGACCAAGACCCTAAACAGCCTCAATAAACAGAAGATCATGGATAAAGGGCCTTCTGAACCTCAGCAATAATATGAAGTCGGGCAGCGACGCCTTTCTTGGTATAGTAGTCAATAACCTGCATTTCAGGATACCATAAGAACTAAATAATAGCAAACAATAACCCAAAAACTTTATAATAGAAATACCATATGATTTAACCATTTCCCGTCCTATTATCATTAAAACAGTTAGCCATGGTTGCATCCAATCATGGAATTAAGCGATCAACAAGAAGCAATAAATGCAATCAACACACACAACAACATTGATCTTATCTCTTTTCGGTACAAAAAAAGCTCTATTAAACAATAGGACGACCATTTTTACTAACACAAGATTGGGCAACTATAGGCTTGCCGAAGGAAGTCATATGCCCAAAAAAAAAAAAGAAATTCAGAAGATAACAAGATAGAACAAGCCTGAATTCTTCCCTTGAGTCAAACCAAATATAACCCAAATAAAAATAAGACTAGGATATGCTACAGGTGAAGGAATCTGCAAGACCAAATTCCCACTGGCGTATTAGCATAATCCCATAAATTTCAAATTTCCTTTGATTACTTTCTGTCTTTCTTTTTCCACCTCAACTGCATCTTGCACCTGTGTTGCTTCAAAACATCTTGGCATGCTTCTAAACTCTGTTCGTGGAGAATTGGTTGAAAGTTAGGGGTTTATTTATTTGCAGGAGAATGGCCACAAGAGCTGCTGACTTTCTCTTCAACACAACAGAAAATGCATCAGCTATGATCTCTCTTAACCCCCAAGCCAAAAAAATGAACAAAACAGATAATTAGGGGTGAGCATATATTTATGTGGAAACCAAAAACTGAACGGAAACCGATGTGATTTTAAGCAAATTCAATTCGGTTTTTGGTTTTCACATTTACAAACTAAATGCCATATGACAATTTTGGTTACGAAACCAAAATAATCGATTTATTTTTTAAAAATTATTATAAAGTTTTATTTTATATTAATTATTATAAAATTATAATATTTTTATGATAAATTTCTATTTGTTTAATATGATATATATTTAGAATTACCTATTAAATGATTATTTCACTAAAATAAAAAAATAAATCTATTTTAAAAATAAATTATTATTGATTTTAGTTATTTGGTTATTAAACTGAAATATTTCAGTTCAGTTCGATCTGATTTTGAGGGTTATTTGGTTTGCTTTCGGTGTTGAAATCCGACCGTCAGATGTGGTTCGGTTAATTAGGTTTGGCTGGTTTGGACTAAACCGAATGCTCACACCTACAAAGAATATTTCTCAAAAACTAAAAGACAAGCAAAATATGTTATTAATCTAACTTCTAAACTCGTTAAAGAACTTCATATTGTTGACCATAACAAAGATCAAACCACACAAAAGTACATAAAGGAAAGAAGATTACACACTATGCCATTTTCATTTCTTAAATCTTTACCATGTTCTTTTTTACATCTTAAGGCATAAACCAAATGAACACCCAATAAAAAACAAGGAAACTAGCACATTTAAATTGTTATATATTTAATTAACCTAAATTTTACCAATGATAAAACCACCACAACAAAACCTCCTCCTCCTTCTTCTTCTTCATATTAAATCATCAAGAAAATTAAATTTGATAATGAAAGTGCTGAATATATAAAAGCAAAACGATTCTCGACTTCTTTAGGTTTTGATCTTCCAAATTCATTATCGGTTCTCCAAGACTAGAGTTTCTTGATAATGAGCTATCAAAAAGAAAAATTTCGTACAAATTTGAGGACTATAACCATATTTGGCCTTATTTTTTATAATTTTAATTTAATCCATAATAAATTAGAGATAACGAAAACTGTATCTACACATATTTATTTATAATTATCTTAAATATCAATGACCTATTAATCTTAACTTTAACATATCAATTTAATTGAAGCCTAAACCTTAATAATAACATATAATATAATTATATTCATGTATATATATATATGTCTAAAATTCAACATAAATTTCAACTAGAACAATCAGATCTATCATTAGCACAGCAAAAAATGCAAACATTTGTCCCTCAATTTTTTATGAACCATGAAATATGATATATGTCTAGCATTACTGTGACATAACAGAAATATTTTACAGTAGAAAGTAAAAAATAGGTCAGAGTGCCACACGTAAGGAGGAAAACCCTCACAAAATATTTAATCTTGTTCAGATGAGAATTGTAATTTCATTATCCATGGCCTCTTTCGCTTTCAGACCCAAAGGGGCCTTTGCTGCAATTGCGGCTCTTAGCATGTCACCAATGGTCAGGTGGCACAAGAAGTACTCGTCCTTCGTGATAGGTGATTGGGTACTCCAGATCCAGGAGAACCTGCAAAACATGGGACTTCAAATCACGTAAAGGAATTTACAGAATTCACCAAACAACATGACTCTAACATCCACAAGCCAATATAGGATCGGAAAATAAGAGAGAAGGACACCACCATTCATCCGCACCCTATCCCAGATACATTTTTTTAATGTAATAAAACAGATTACCTACACATCAAGATTTGATGACATTTAAGAAATAAAGAATAAAGTGGCAAGTTTGCTGCCCTTCTTGTTGAAAACCCCCGAGCATCTTAAGTAAAGATTATTACCGTGCTTTGCTATTTTTTTGGGAATTTGCAGTTTTGTAATTATTTAATCAGGGATTATCGTGAAGTTTAGGGTATATATGCATTAGCCCAAAAATATTAAATATTTTATCATCGATTTATTGGGTTTATCCCGTATCGATCGTAGGTGATCTTAGTGATTTGTCTATAGACTAATGAGAAAGCTTTATTCTTTGAGTTAACTTTTAGATTAAGAAAGACCCGTGACACCTATTACAAGTCCTTTTTCGGAGCCCAAAGGGCCCAACACTATCAGAGCTTGGTTAGAGGCTCAAAGGGCCCAAGAAGTGTTTACCTAAGCTGATTATTAGGGTTTTCTTCATGGGTTCCACCTAATGATTTGTGTTCTATCTAATGATTTGAGGGGAGGAGTTTCTTTCATGGGTTCCACCTACTGATTTGGGTTCTACCTGATGATTTGAGGGGAGGTGGGTATTGTCTAATTGAAAGGGTGAAAGGGAGTCGGCCATGAAAGGGTGAAAGGGAGTTAGTCAGATAATGATAGTTTTGGGGACGCCAGATGTGTGAAAGATAGTTGTGGTTTTGATAGTTTTGAGGACGCCAGACGTGTGAAAGAGAGTTGTGGTTTTGATAGTTTTAGGGACGCCAGATGTGTGAAAGAAAGTTGTAGTTTTGATTGAAAGAAAGTTGTGGTTTTGATAGTTTTGAGGACGCCAGATGTGTGAAAGAGAGTTGTAGGTTTGATAGTTTCGGGGATGCCAGATGTGTGAAAGAGAGTTGTAGTTTTGATAGTTTCGGGGATGCCAGATGTATGAAAGAGATTTGTTGTTTTGATAGTTTCGGGAACGCCAGATGTGTGAAAGAGAGTTGTTGGGTTTATCCCACATCGGACTAATGAGAAAACTTTATTCATTGAGTTAACTTTTAGATTAAGAAAGGCCCATGGCATCTTTTGCAAATCCCTAGTTTTGGGGACGCCAGATGTGTGAAAGAGAGTTGTTGGATTTATTTCACATCGGTTGTAGATGATCTTGGTAATTTATATATAGGCTAATAAAAAAATTTTATTCCTTAATTTAACTTTTAGATTAAGAAAAATCCGGATTAAAGGAGACCCGTGACACCTGTTGCAAGTCCTTTTTGGAAGCCCAACAAATATAAAAGCTTGGTTATAGTATTAAAGCTTGGTTCGGGGTTGGGGGCCCAAAGGGCACAAGATGATTAACTTGAATGAGAACAGACTAATATTTGTTCTTGAATTTTGTCTGACTTCTCCGGTAGCCATCGTCTATTACTTATCCTTCATCACCCTAAAAAAAAAAAGCAAAAGATTAAATTTTTACCATTATCATTTATCCATAAACTCACCAATTTTGTAAAACAGCATCAAAAGAACAACTACATGGGACGCATGCAAGCAAGCCAATAACCAGCAATCTATCTCCAATTCACACACAAAGAATCTCTAACAACCTATCTCCAACTCACACAAAAAAATCTCAAAAATCTAGAAACAAGCATATTAAACCTTTAACTTAATAAGAAAAAAGAAAAAAAAAAGAAAAGAGAATACTAGCTACCAACAAGAATGAGGCGCTTGTCTGTCTTGCCAGCGCACTTCATACGGTGAAGGAGCTCAGTCATGAGATCTACCCAAGAAAAGACAAATCGACCGCCATTTCTTCCAATTTTTTTTTAAAAAGAAAGAGAAGAAAAAAAGGAATTTGGATAATATAAAAAGTAAATAGGTAATGAACCACTTCATCACTTTGTAGAAAAATTATAATGTAAAAACATAATCTCACAGTCCATTCAAATATGAATCCAACGTAACATCTATAACACAAGGAGAGCACCTTAGAAAATCTAGTTTTTAAATAAAATCACGTAAATAAGCAAGACATGTTGGAAATTGGACATAAATATATACATAAATCAGGAATTGTATCATATGTTATTATATAAAGTTGACTCAATTAAATTGATCTACTAAAGTTAAGGGTTATGAGCCATAAATTAAGGTGTGGAATTCAGTGTGAAAAGTGTGGAATTCAATGTGTAAATATCTTTTCGTAATTTCTCTTTTGTGATGGGTCGAATTGAAATTATGGAACTACGGCTATAAATAAGGAGGTTATGGTCTCTGAACTAATAAGTAGTTTTCGTTCTGGTATCTCATTGTCCAGAATTCAGGCTCTAGAAAACACTTCTTGAATTCAGAAGACCATAACTTGAAGAGATTAAAACTCAAGTTCTTTTATGGCTTGAGGTCGCTTTCGTCATCTAGTTTGATTATTTACTCGATGATTTGATATAAGGTTAATAAAGTTCTAACAATTTTGAATTAAAGTTTTAACAATTCTGAATTCAAGATACCTTCATATCAATCATTGAGAATCAGGTTTTATTTTTATTATGGATTGGAACTATCTAGTTCTGTATCGAATTCAGATCTACAGATTCAGGATTAAGGAAAGTACAAGCAATTTGTGCATTGGATTTTTATTCTCAAATTAAGGTCCTCTTTTGGTAACATGATGAGAGGAAAATACAGTTACAAAAGGTTACAATTTTTTGGAAACTCCCACATATAGTTTTTTTTTATAACCTTTTGGTTAAGTTATTAATATTTTAAAAATTTATTAAGGACTACAATATGCTGCCAAAGTAGCCGCTTTTGTGGAAATTAATTAATTTTTTAAATATTAAGACGATTATGAGTATTAAATTCATGTGGATATTAATCGGCCCAAAGGAAGGTTAATGTTTGACAGAATTATATATTCATTTGTAGTAATAGATATGGAACAATTATCAAGTTTCCATGTGGATAATAAATCGGTCCAAAGGAAGGTTTATTATTTGACAGGATTTATTGTTCATATTTTACTACACTAAGACTCATTATTGTAATAAATATGAGATAATTATCAAGTTTTCATGTGGATACTAAATCGGCCCAAAGGAAGGTTTTTTATCTGACAGGATTTATTATCCATATTTGATTAATGCATTAAGATAATAAATAATGGGATTCAATATCGATTGAATTATTAATCTTATTATTGACATTTTGTTTAGTTCTATGAATCCAGTTAATCAATCTGCTTATATGATTTCTGCCAACGTCAATTCAGTTAAGGAAAGGAAATGCATAAGTCGGTAGTCTTATGTATGATAAAGTGTGTACGCGTCCGGATATTGCGTGTATTATTGGGATGTTGGGCAGATATTTAAATAATCCTGGTTTGGATCATTGGATAACAGCAAATAAAGTCATAAAGTATCTTCATAGAACAAAACATTACATGCTTACATATCAGAAGTCAGGTCAAGTTGAGATCATTAGGTATTCTGATTCTCATTTTGGTGGATGTCAAGCTATGTCAACTTACTTATTAGAGGAGTTATTTTTGAAAGAGTGCAAAGCAGACACTAATATAGTTTCTTCCACCATGGCAGTTGAACTCATAACTTGTTATAAGGCATCCAATCACGGAATATGGTTGCAGAATTTTGTCATGGGGCTGCACACTCTTGATAATATTGAAAGACCACTTAAGTTATTTTGTGAACATCAGTCTATAATAAAGAAAAGTTCATAGTGGTAAAGTCTCTATAGAGCATATTGGAACAAACTCCATGGTTGTGGATCCACTTACTAAAGGTTTACCGCCCAAGGTCTTTCATGAGCATGTTGCTCATATGAGTGTTGTATTATTTAATGATATGCTACTTTAGTAGGAGTTTGTATTTTGGTTTAAGGTTCACTCTGTTTTGGTATTTTGGTGATCTCATAAGGTTGGACCAGTTGAAAATAGGCATGTTCAGATCAAATTACATGTAATTTTCATGCTACACATCCATACTTGATCTATGTTATTTAATTATGTTGGTATACGTGACAATGGAAGGTTTAGTTACGCTCAATGTGACGAAAATCGCCTTGATCCTATATTGACATTGATTAATGGACGAGATCGTTATTTTAGAATAATGACATATGTTTGGAACTCATAAAGTTATACAATTATTTTGTGTATATATTAAGTCCAAGTGGGAGATTGTTGGAAATTAGACATAAATATATACATAAATCAGGAATTGTATCATATGTTATTATTATAAGGTTGGCTAAATTAAATTGATCTATTAAAGTTAAGGGTTATGAACCATAAATTAAGGTGTGGAATTCAATGTGAAAAGTGTGGAATTCAATGTGTAGATATTTTTCGTAATTTCTCTTTTGTGATGGGTGGAATTGAAATTATGGAACTACGGCTATAAATAAAGAGGTTATGGTCCCTGAACCAATAAGTAGTTTTCGTTCTGGTATCCCATTTTCCAGAATTCAGGTTATAGAAAACACTTCTTGAATTCAGAAGACCATAACCTGAAGAGATTAAACACAATTTTGAATTAAAGTCCTAACATTATAATCTATTCTAGGATAGTTTGCTTTAGTGTCCTTATTTGAGTTTCTCCTTGAAGTATTTCCGTTGCGAGCTCTTTGTAGATGTTTGTTTTGAAAGGTTCTATTTTCTTCATTAGATTTTTTTTTTAAAAGCGTATTTCTTGCGTTAATATCATATCATACCGTACTATTTATGTGTAAATTTACGAATCATAGGAGATGTTTTGTGGTGGGCAACCTTATTACGTTATTCCACCATTTTCCTACTGATGTCCTAGGTTAGAGCTTCTATCTCATTTACCGTCTTAACCTGTTTGAGATGCGATGATTAGCTTTATGGAGAATTTTGACATGTATGTTTTGTTTAAATACAAATTCTTAACAGAGGGTCTTTTTTTTCTTATGGATGTGAAATTTATGCATTTGTTTTACATCACAGTTGCATGACTACTTGTATGGACTGCAAATTATACGAAGAGCTATGGTAGGCATTGGAAGAAGCTTAGCAGACATTTAAACTGGAGCTAGCTTATATATCTATTCTAATTAATAATTTTGACATCTGATTAAAAGTAGGAGTTTTAACCGATTAAAATATACTAAAACTAAAAATAAAAAATCAAATTATTAAAGTTTATCTTCTCATTAAATTAAGTTATATCTTTAATGTTAATTTGAATCTGTCTCTAAGATATTACATTATCATAGTAAATCTCATTATTTAACAATAATTTACTTATAAAATTAAAATTTATCCATTGTATAAGTCTAGCATGGCATGACCTTTTGCATAGTACTAACTAATGGATGGTGTTCACTTTTTGGTTTACAATAAGAAGGCTTGTATAATATTAAATGCAAGTTTGTTTGGATGAATGTGGCCATTAAGTTACATCATGAAAGTCATAGGTTCATTTCTTTAATTGTTCTTTGAAGGCGTTCAACTCATGTTGGGCATGAAAGTCAGATTTGCTTATATTCTAAAACGAATTTGTGCCAAAGAAGGAGAAAACCTATATTATAATTAACCTCTTAACCTCTTATTTTAGAGACAAATTTTTAGCAGTATATTTTTTTATTTTAAAAATTTCCCGTATTAATTCAACTATCTAGAGCATTTTTTATACTTTCCCAGTAAGGAATATAAATTCGTTAAAGAATATAATTGTATAATATTAATCATAGATTTGAAACTCTTTTTTATTCTAAAAACTCCCAGAGTTTGTTCCACTTCATGATTTCTAATGTTAATATGTAGGGAATGTTTGTTTTTTATATTTTCCCATGACGAATATATATTCCCTAAAAAATGTAATCATGTAATCTTATTGAATTGTATTGTTAGAACTCCTTTTTTGACTCTAAATACTCTTGGTTGTTTCATTCAATCTTTCAAAGTCAAACTTTATAAATGACTCCTTAATAATGAATTTTATAATTTACTTTTCAAGTCTCATAATAAAAATATTAAAACTTATTATTTTTTTAATTTAGCAAGATGAATATTCTAAAATAATGAAAATAATATATTTATCAAAAGCACAAAATATGCAAATTTCATATAACATATTATTTATTTAATTGGAAAAATATGGTAAATGACTTTGAGTCAACTTCACGTTGACTCCACTACATAATATTATTGAGTTGAGTCAAATCTTGACTTTCTGAAATATCAACAACCCCCATTTTCAAAGTTTAGGGTTTAATGTTTAGAAAACTTTATTTGCTTGATTGTCTTAACTATCTATTTAGAGAGATAAAAAAAACAAATACAAAATCTATAACACCCCAATTCGATCTCGACACGGACCGAACCATGATGCATGCTATATGATGATTTGGAAATCTATTCATTAGGTTAATGATTTAGAATAACATTGTGGAAGCAGATCTCAACTTATAAGGATGCTTAAGAAGGAAACCTTAAGAGCTACTACATGATGCATATTGATCATTCATAATATAAAAAGAAATCTTAACTTAGAGGCTCCTAACATGAGCAGTCCAAGATATAAGGATGCAACAAATCCCTCGCAATTAAGATGATGATTTAAAGAATGCGCACTACTATGAATGTTTAATCTCATGCATGAGTCAATTCTTACTATAACACCCCGTTCTGGTTCACTCGTGATCAACCCCGGAAGTGTCACCGGTGACTGAACTGTTCGCTAATCGAATTGATTTGGTTAAGCCGACCCGGATCTACCCTCGGTATTTTAAGACAAAGATGCAACATGCAAAGCATGGATTAGATGCTTGGGTCCTAATGCAGTCCTACATGCATGCCATGACATGCAAGCATAAAAAGAACAAAAACAATAAATGAGAAATCCAAAGAAAAATATCTATTTCTATAAAAAAATGAACAGAGTTTCCCTTGAAAGTGCAATAAGGGCCAATCTGTACACATCAAGGATATGTATATTTTATCAAAATAATGTAAAACATGGCAATCTATGATGGCGTTCAATCATTATCGCCTTAATCTTTATCTGAGCCGAGTTTGAACTCTAAGGCTCCCTGTTCATTCACATTCATCTACTCATTTCATAGACAGTTTATCAAATCATAACACAACATGATTATCATCATTCACATAGTATCAGCACACCATCATTACACATTACACACGGCAGGTACATGTGTGTGCGGCTCTGTGCTGCTCCTCTGCTGTTCCGATAGCTATCATTCCTCACGATTCTCACCTACATATATGAAAACCGCCAGTAGCGAGTATTACCAGTCTAGAAAATAACTAATATCAAATTGGCACAGGAGAGCTAACCTTCCTGTTAAATAAATATAGTTCCTCAAGAACTCTCATAAGGGCAATAATGGGGGCGATTGCCCTTGGGCGGTAGTATCCCCTTTCCATATCATTTTTTCTCCATATCATTCTCTTTCCATAACATTCTCCTTTCTTGGCCATTTCAACTATCTCTTTTACAACAAATTCATTCTTTTTTCTTCTGCCCTCTACATGCTCTGTATTACTCCTGGCCCAGAGTAGAGAGCCCGAGTACTCTCAGACATGCACCTTCAGTACCCTTTTCACTACATGTCTAGACATGCACTGCACAGTAGTACCCGTAAACCTCCACCCTTATCTGGGTTTGAGGAACTCAAAGGTGGATTTGTCAGGATCCTGCGGGAATGGAGTGGATACTCACCAGTTCCAAACCCGCTATCAATTGGCACGTGTCCGCTCGGCATAGCGTGGTGGTCGAATTTCCCTCATTCGATCTCTCACTAAAAACATGAAAATGACATATACATAGGCCTGGGTAGGGAATATAATAAAATAGGCCCGAAGGCATCGTGAGCTAGATCTGAGTTTCGAAAACATACTCAAGGGATCTCATCTTCGAAGGTTATTAATCCAGAAATAAGATCGGCTAAATGGTCTGTGTAGAGTGGGATATGTGTAGAGTGGGATATGATAAATCCACCACTCAACACATCATGTTTCCTATTCTAAACAAAACACAATAGAATGAGACAATAAATTGAGAGTGAGTCCATAGTACAAACGAGGAGAAGGATCAAACAAATCAATGGATGTAAAGAGTCTGGAGCTATGGCAGTATGAAAGGTTTGTGTAGAATGGTGGACGACCTTTCTTTGGGAAGTTGGATGCTGAAGAGGCATTCCTGTAGATATCATCGGCCAAAGGAGTGTTTGGGAGTATGGGATGCCCAATGGAGCACAAAGTACACATTATTACAGGGGCATTCCAAGATGAAGCTCAAGTATGGTGGGATTCAATGTAGAATTTCACATTTGCTCACCGTCAACCTCAGGACATCACTTGGGAGGAATTCATAAAGGAAATCGATGGAAAGTATTTTCCACCAAAAGTCAAGAAGAGGGAGGAGCGAGAGTTTCAAACCTTGAGGCAAGGACCCATGAATGATGATGTAATACGAGACCAGGTTTACAGCTCCGGAGAGATTTGCACCAGATTTGGTCCCACGGAAGAAAGAAGGATAGAGCGATTTTATGAAGGCCACCATCATGAGATTAGGATGGCCTATTTGGAAAGGAAGTTTGATACCTTCGGTGATGTTGTGAGAGCTGCAACACCCTAGACCGTATTAGCTAGTGCAAGGAGCACAACAGAGACGTTGAACATGATAGTCGTGACAGGTACGCTTCCAGTAGGTTTTGTACATGCATGCATCTTGTTTGATTTTGGCTACACACACTCTTTTATTTCATATACGTACATAAGTAGAATTGGATGTAAAATAGAAGATTTAGGACATTCACTATTAGTGTCCACTCCCGCCAGTAGTGTGATAGCTATGGGCGAGTGTGTGCATAATGTTCCTGTTGAGATTCAACTGCGATAACTTGTAGCCAATTTGATATTGTTCAAGCTACAAGAATTTGATGTGATATTTAGGATGAATTGGATGTCCAAGCAAGGAGCTATGATAGATTGCCGAAGAAAGATAGTGACTTTCTGCCATGGAAGTTCCCCTAGTGCGAGTGCAGTGAACTCGAAGAGGAGTTTGAGAATCTACATGGGAACACGAAGATGAGATGAAAAAGCAATACCCAGACAAATTTGAGCAGCCCGCTTCACAACCATGTACCTTACTAGAGATTATTTTCTTTAGAATATGGATGAGTTTGAAACTTCCTTGGTTAAAATTTATGGATGAAATTTTTCTAAGGAGGGAAGGTTGTAAAACCTTTGACTCGAGCAAAGTTTTACATTAGCGAACCAATCGGTTCAATCGTCGGTTTGGGTTGAGTTAGTTTCATTAATCACGTGCTGAGCCGAGGCTAGCCATGAAATATGAGTAATGAGGGTCAAATGTAATTGAATATATGATGATAACGTCGAAAAGATAGTGAGAAATGAGTTATCAGAATATATAAAAGTATGCTGTATTTTTTTATGTATTTGATCGCAGAAATAGTTTTAGGCTAAATTTAGCATTAGGATGCATTATAGAGTAGTTTGGGTGGGATATTAACTATAGAACATGTATTTATGAGATTTTTTTTCTATTTTTCTGTATTTATTTTGGCTCAAGTTGTAGATGAGTCAATACTTATTTACGAGTTTGCCACTGAAATATTTCTTCTCCCTCCCAAAACTTTCCTCACCCCCAAACCATCTTCACCCCTGTGTTCATCACCGCCATCATCATCGACACTGCCCCGCCCCACCGTGTTCTTGCCATGCCACCCGACCACCATCTAGCCACCACGATACTGGACCGCCGCCACCGTGACACTGACGAGCACTCCCTTAACCTCCCCGGCATTTCCCCCCTCCCTGCACTGCCGCCGAGGCCAACCATAGGTTCGTTCGGAGTGACCGACCACCCCAGTCAAACTCGTCACTGTCGTTCGTGGTCATCACCATCGCTACCGCCCTTGCCATCACAACCATTGGGTTGAGCTCTTGGAGACAATGATGATGCTTACTCCCTATTGCCCCGTTAGAATAGTCACCGAAAAACCTCTGG
>JAVDBV010088617.1:6344-20106 GCA_032619315.1 Piper longum | reverse complement strand
CCCCCCCCCCCCCCCCCCCCCCCCCACTAATGATCATAAGCATTGCAAGTGTACAATAACCTCTTTAACTTCAGTACTGGCTATTGTTGATGCCGAAAGCTTTATCGGTGCGACCCATTGGTTTAACTGATTTCTCTTTTATCGCAAGTTAAGCCTAAGTCCTACCATTGCTTTGACTTAACATTTATGGAAACATCAAAACCATGTGTTTTAGTATCCATTGTACTTCTCTATCATATTACCTAACATCTATTAGGTTTCACATTTTTCACATTTGTCAAATCACGATTCAACTAAACTATTTAATCACATAGCAAACAACATGAGGATCATAAAACTCCCCAAATAACGACTAAAGAGACCTAGTCAATAGCCTCCTGAGCTTTGGAACGTCTCAGCTATCGCCCTCCTAGTTTGAGCAATGAAACACGCACTATCACTACCTGAATAGCTATTTGTGTAAACATGCATGATTTTTTATGACCATTATGATTTATCACTCATTCAACGTGCATTTAATATCATATTAAGGTCATATAATCTTCCAACAATCATATATAAAGTGTATAGAAAAAATAAATATCAATTAAATAATATTTTAAAAAATTAAAACTAGTGTAGCAGAGCTGAAATCTTAGTCTCCTAGTGTCACGGCGTTGGATTATTCCATTAAAATTTTTGACGAGTGTTGCAGTGCCTAAATCCTGGTTTGGGAATGCCGTGGCATTGAGTTTTCTTCTCATATTCTTCTTTTGTCAGCGTTGGTATAGTTTTAGGTTTATCCCATCTTTTGTGATTGTGCTTAAGGGCCAAACGAAATTCAAACTTTTTGAAATTTTTACCACTACTTCCTATAATGTAATGTGACATTCCTGTCCAAGGATATTTCATTTTTAGGCCACCTACAATTATTTTCCCTTAAAATATAATTAAGTTAAGCAATTGTTGACAATTTACCAAGGGCTTTGCGAAAAACTATTCCAACATGTTCCAAACATGATGAAACTTCAAACACATGTTATTTACGTAAAAACTAAGAGTTTAGAATATTTATTGGCCAATAAAACTTGGTTCTTCCATTGTTTATGTGAGATCCCTCAACTTCATCTCACATTTAATACCTACTTTGAGAAGATCATGTTTATAAGTGGGAATGAACTATAGATCTTTAATTTCAATTAACCACTTAAAAGAAATGACTTACCCCATTATGTTATACTTTGGGCCGGATCGTTACAAATAGTATCAGAGCAACTTGGTTCCGTATTAGATGGTGGGTTGGATTAGGGACGTTGGCTATGCTCTCGGCCACGGACCATGGAAGGTCATGGGTCGCGGGCCATGGAAAGTCATGGGTTGTGCTAGCAACGGGCCAAGTGTAGGAATTTTGAGGACAAAATTTCCTAAGGTAGTTGGATTGTGAGATCCCTCAACTTAGTCCCACATTTAATACTTAATGGGAAAAGATCATGTTTATAAGTGAGAATGGACTATAGATCTTTAACTTCAGTTGACCATTTTAAAGAAATAATTTAGGCTCATTACGTTGTACTTTGGGCGGTATCTACATTGTTTAGCCCTACTGCCTCCATCATAAACAATTTCATGGTCTCAATTATGATGTAAATGCATAAAATAATCATATTAAAAATAAAAATCATGAATACACACGTTCATACATGTTTTATACAAAAAAACAACATGGATATGTCAATGATGCGTGAATTAACTATGTTAAAGTTGAATTACTAACCTCTTCTTCGGTAATTTTTGATTGGGGATGACTTAGAACCCTTCTAACCACCAAAACGATAAACAATATTCCTGGAACAAGGGAGAAAGAGAAGTATCACGTTCACTCTTAAGAAGAAAGAGATGGCTCTTACGTTTTTGAAAAAGAAAAGGCCAATTCCTCTCTTAAGGTGTTTATATACTCCTACCGTCTTTCCCTCTTTCTATAATTATCCTCCAACCTCTAACCAACCTAAGAAAACTTCTAGCCATGTTCTAACCCTTAGCTAAACCATAAAGCTCACCAAAGTTTGACCGTTTAACAATAATCGACCAAATTTGACCGATTCGACCCTTACCAGTTAATCGGGTAACCTTTTTTGACGCCAATTCACTCAAACAATTCTCTAAATCATTATAAATGAAAATTTAAAATTGAACAAAAAAATCCAAAAAACTAAAAACCAAACATCTGGAGTGGGTTCGAACCTAACCGTGCCCACTTGCCCATTTAGACCATTACTTTAACCTTTACATGTTTTACCAAATTTGCTCTAACCGATTATCATTGTTCCATTCTTTCACACTAGGCTTCAATCTTTCACCACATACAATGTATAAACAACCATTTTCCATAATTATTCAATGTATCATACACCATAAAGTGTTTAAAATGCAAAGAAAAATTTTGACTCTGTCAAAAATACTAAGTATTTCTATATAAATTGTCCAAATAGCAACTACTAAAAGAAATTAAATTACAAGATGTTATAGTATGTATGTGTGTGTGCGCGCAATAATGTGTATTTAAGGTGCATGTTTGACTTAGATAATCTCATTTGGAGAATTGTGAAATTTAAACTGTACAATTTTAAATAATAGATTATTGATTATCTACTTTATGCCCTAATTAATAAAGAGCCCTAATCATTACCCGAGCAACACATACAAATTATAGTAAAAAAATATAAAAAATAAATAATTTCACTTGATTTAGATCTTAAATATAATAAATAAATTAAACATCAGATATATTACAATTTAATAAACATAATATACTTAATTACATCAATCACATAAATTTCATTTTTTTATAAATATGATTAACCATAAATATGATTAATCATAATTAATTACATCAATTACTATTTTTAAGATCATACATGAAACATAAATATGATTAAAAGAATCACATCAATTACATAAATTTCATTTTTTTATAAACAGTTTAAAATTAGTTTCAATAAATATAAATTACATTAAACACAAATATATAATATAATCAATTTAAAAATTATACCCAATTATTATTTCAAAAATAATCCAATTGCATTACTATAATTCATATAAAGACGAACATCAAATTATAATTAAGACAAATTACAGAATTTTTTTAAAAAAAATGTTTTAACCTGACCGACCGCATGGAGGTTGATGTCGGCAGTGAGTAGGTCGATGTCGGTGGTGAAGAGGGTGGAGATTGTAGGAGGATGAACAACAGCGACGGTGACAGCAAAAAGAGGTCAGCAGTCGCAGCCGTGCACGCAGTAGAGGAGGATTCTGAAGGTGAAACTCATCGAGTGGATGGCGTTGCGCTAGGGGTGGACCGGCAGTGGACCCGCGATGGGGCGGTGAGGGTCCTGCGATGGGACCACGGTGGTGGATGGTTGTCTTCTAGCTGTGCGGGGAAGCGATTCAATGAGGGTTCAGCAATTATTCGAAACATTGAGACTGGAAATGCGACCGCAGTTGCAAATGACACATTATTTAGCTTTCCAACCATCTTTCGAGTGACAACCCAGTCACAAATAATTTGTTCTTGCAACTCGCAATGTAACCGAATATCGCGATTTCAAATTCTATGTTTTTGACCACTTAGCGACCGCCTACATGGTTGTTGAAAATCATTTGCCATTTGCAGCTGCACTTTGTGACTGTTTGTTGAGGTTACAACAAGACAGTTACTAACATGGTTGCAAAGCGGTCACTAAAATTATGAAAAAAGTTTGCAACTGCAGTCATGGTCACAAAGCAGTCGCTAAAATAATGAAAAAAGTGTGCAACCCCACTTGTGGTTGCAGATTGGTCGCTATGTTTACCAGTTGCAAGCAGTCACAAATCGTTTTAAAATTTGCAACCTGTAATTCAGGTCACAAATATCCAGTAGCTACTGAGAGCTTTTTACTAGTTCTTGATCTAAGAAATTTACCAACTTTAACCAAGTTTTACACCCGTACATGAATAAAATAACCTCTGCCAAACCATGAACATATAACTTGTAGATCTATATATGTTACTGATCATATGCAACAAGAAGCATGCACATAGATCTAAAATCCTATAAAAAAATAATTAGAAATATTTCATTACACAACAAAAAATGTTCAAACTACATCTAAAATGCTCCTAAGATAGATATATACAAGAGAAAATTCATTCAAAAATGTAACAACATGAGCGTGCTAACATGGCAGACCAAGAAACATTGGGAAGAGATGGAAAGGAGAGAACTTTAACCCAAGAAAGGCTAGGAGGATGTCTTTTGGAACTTCCTACAACAAAACCTACCACTCCTAGGGGTTAGGGGAGGTTGGAAAGGCTTGGAACAATGTTACGAGGGTGCTGGACTAAGTGGAGAAGAGAAGGAGAAGGAGGAAGGTAAGAGGGAGAAGTGAAAAGGTTGAAATGAGGGGTGAAGGGTCGACTTATGTAGAGAAAGAAAAAAGTCTAGGCACAAGGGCTAACACCTTGGCGCTAGGCCAGTGCCTTCGCACAGAGATCCGACAAGCTGATGTGGCCATACACAAGTCACATCGATGTTGGTCAGACACAGGGAGGAGTTCTGCACATCAATGTAAACCCAATAGGTGCAAGGGTATTGGTAGAGTATTTTCGCATCAACATGAAGAGAGGGAAACCCTAGGTTTCGACGCTATGGTGCTGGGCAGCGCCTTTATATTGCAACCAAGATTGGGAAAATTCAAAAGAATTTCCCTGACCCTAGTTGCAAGGGCGCTGGCTAGGCGCCTTTAGACTAAGCACAGAAAACATACGCTTAGGATTTTCACCCAAGGGTGGCCGAGGGCGGCCCCAGGAACCACATCTCGTGATCCTCGAGAGGCTCGGATCAACTTAAAGGGAATTCACACCAATCGAATGCATACCAAACATGAGAGGGACATGGTCCTAACGTCTAACTATGACACAACACAACCAAGCCAAAAATTAGTCTTGGGTGACATAGTATCCAATTGGGTGTGCCAAACAAGAGGGAGACTAGAGCCTTAGCTCATACATCATACCATGCAGATACACACAGTAATATGGGCCAGAGAAAAGTAACTCAATCCAGTCTAGACCGAAGAGAAACTAAAACCATCAAACAAACGACCACCAGAATTTTATAACCTCCTCCACTTAAAGAAAATTTTGTCCTAGAATTTACCAAAGGGAGTACACACACAACAACAACATACAAGTGAAGAAGAAATAGAGGTTTTCTAGTACCTTGTATCGTCATCTTTCATAGGGAAGAGTCTGAAAACGCATCACCAGATCTCGTCCTCGCACTCGTAAGTCTCCTCTATGCCCTACCATGATTAGAGTATCTTCACTAGAGGTGCAACCTTCCAGGAAAGTGTCTTCATAGATCAATTGAGAAACTGCAATGCCTCCTCCTCATAGGATAGATTAGCTCGGACATTGAACTGCTCATACTGTATGTAGCCACCCGCCCTAACTAACTGGGGGTTACTCAAAAATATAAATGATGTAGAAAATAAAATTCAAGCACATGAATCGTAACATGACAAATAATTCTACAAATTTACTAATCATAAAAATAAATCATGTTTTAATAACATGCAACAATAAATAAGATAAATTAACTATGTAAAAACAAAGTCCCACAACCTCTGACTGTTTCCCATGGTCACATTTATAACACAAAGGGTATAAAAAGAAGTCCAATTTATTTATCAATTCTCAAAACCTATGTTGGTAAAAGAACCACTATCCACACTCTTAATACTCACTCCAAAGTTGCTCACCTGCGGTTACAAAATTGTGTTGGTGATAAAACCACCAAGCCACATAATAAAATGAAACAAGTCAATATTAACCTTATTATTATTTCATGAGACTTTTAGTAGTTATGAGCATATGCCGAGCTTTAATTATGGTAGGAGGGGTGGCCCCCTCATCCAGCTGCAATCCCATGTATGCTCACACATGCTACGTGGCCCACGGGCTGTAGTTACCGATATTTGCTATTGACTCACCCTCTCGGTATCACAAGTAAATAATAACTCTTCTTGCGCCACTGTGTCCTGTCACCCCTTTCGGGATGGGGGCAGGTATTTATCTTTCAAGTAATTTTAAAAATGTGGCCCCGTTTTCGAACTTAGTCAATTCCTTGACCCCGGTTGCACTCGGTACATGGTGATCGAATTTTGGTTCAGGCCGACCAGGGCTACCAAAAGGGGATATATAACATTTCAAATAATTGTAGTGACCTAGATAGTTCACAAGTGAACTCGCAACCGCGACCGACGATCCTAATAAGAACGAGACAATAAAATTATATATAAGTATAATTTTATTCGAGTAGAAATGCATGTAAATAAATGACTTAAGCATACTTCATTCAACAATATTAAACTTCAATTTCCAACATAACAGTATATTTTCATAACTATTATATATTTTTCCTTTAGCATGTTAATTACTTAACCCAAGGAAATCTTTTTACCATTTCTGTCTTAGTTGTTTAAGTTATCATTTAAACTTTAATTATTGTTACTTGTTAACACCGAATTAATGATTAACAGTTACTTATTCTGTTAATAAAAACTTAGGACCAGTAAAAATAATAATAAGGTTAATAATAACAATAATAAGTTTAATAATAAGACAATTAAATTATTAAGCAATAAATTTATACTTAACAACCAACTGAACAAATGCAATCAAACCAATGAATTCTGCTAATGATTAAATATAACTAACAAGTAGATCATTAAATTAATATATCTTATTATTTAATAAATTTCGTGCTAAAGTTTAGGAATACCACGTGTAAAATTTATTTTAACTTAATTCGATGAAGGTTTGAACTTTATTTATTTGAAGCATGTTGTTATGGTTCAACACTTATAATTATCACAATGTAATAATTTAATAACCTATATTTATACTTTAATCTCATTATTTTGATAATCGAATTTATATATTTTACGCTAAATTTTAATGGTGGAGCATAATTTAATAACAATTCTATTATAATTGATGTGTTATTAACACCAGTCTATCGATTTTTCCTACCACAAATTAGTTATTTATCAACCCATACTATTTAATAATTCAAGAGCCAATTTAATACTTATAATCGCTCTAGACAATAATTAGTGATTAAGTTGAAGAACCAGCCACTACAAAAATTTATATCAATCAAAATTTCACCCATTAATAACGAATTACAGATCAACTCCTAAAACAAAATAATACACAAAAGCAACCATAGCAACTCCTGCCCGATCAGCATAACTCTATGATTTGTCTAAAGCAAGTTATCAATTCCGGGGCAAGTTCAGAAATAAACCACCTACAATCAATATCTTCACTACGACCCCTACATTCAGTACGTAAAAACTCCCTATTATAACAAATTATTACCCATGACTCCCTTGTCATTCATGACGAAGGTGTCACCCAAACAGAACACTACAAGAACTTATACATCAATATCTTACCAGCAAGGTTAACTCTACTAATAGATCAATGCAATATAATCGGCCCAAAAAAAATATTAATCATAGATAAAGACAAGCACAACACAAGGTTATACCACAACAATCCTGAGATCTATATGCATGGATATGAGGGAACCATGAAAAAGAGAAAGGAAAGAAAAAGTACCAAATAGAAGGAATGAGAAAAAGAAGCAGTGACAATTATTAACAACTACCATCTATGTATTCAAGGTATGCATGCATAGAAAGTGAAATATGAAGGGAGAGATCTACAATAGAAAAAGAGAAGAAGAGGATAGGAACCGGTGACGGGGAAGAAGTAGCGATGGCTACCGTGTCGGAAGACTCCCAACACAAGGATTTAACCGGACAGAGATGCTACCAACTCCTCTAAAATCTCCCATCGTAACTAGAATATCATCCAACATTCTATCCTTCCCTGACTTAGTCAAAAAAAATTTAAATCAACGTAATTAATTTAATTTTTTTTTACGATTTTTACAATCTCCCCAACTTAGAAATTTTCGTCCACGAAATATTATAACAGGCAACAGGACAATCATGGTTAATTATTTCTTTAGTATTAGTAGGGGTAGACTAATTTGTTAACTAATTATATAGTTATAGTTAGACTTGTAAAAGACATTGAAGCTCAATGTGACGAAATTTATTCATTTATTTATATCTTATTCATCTAATCGTGCTACCCAGATTATGAGAACATTATTCTACAAATAGGCTAGGGTATTTCTTTGACATTTCTTATTCAATCTCCCATGTAGCTTTTTCAGACCCTTGATTTTTCCACAATACTTTTACCAAGGTCACTTTCTTGTTTCTAAGTGTCTTTATTTCTCTTGCGAGGATGTGCATCAGCCTTTCCTCGTAGGTTAAATCTGATTGTAACTCTAAGTTTTTAAAATTCGTGATTATATGATCCTTATCTCATACATATTTCTTTAGCATTGACACATAGAAAATATTGTGTACTCCAACTAGAATTGGTGGTAATGCTAATCTATATGTAGAAGTTCCAACTCGATCCTGGATTGGAAATGGTCCTATGAATCTTGGCTTCAACTCCTTGATGTTCTAAATCTGATCACCGCCTTCATAGTGGATGTCTTTATGTACACGAGCTCCCCAACTTGGAACTCTAGGTCCCTCCTCCGAGTATTAACAGAACTCTTCTGTTGATCATGAGCTACCTTAAGCCTTTGTTGAATGAGTTTCACCTTTTCAGTTGCTTCCCACACCGTCTCTGGCCTGACTATAACTACTTCGGTAGACTCCAACCAGCACGATAGAGACCAGCAAGGCCTACTATATAAGGCTTCAAACGGTGTCATCCCAATACTGGCTTGGTAAGAGTTATTGTAGGTGAATTCTGCCAAGGCTAAGTGCTTCTCCCAGTGTCTCCTCCTCAGTCAAGGATGCAAGCTCTCAACAAATCTTCCAAAGTTTGAATAGTCCTCTCACTTTGACCATCAGTTTGGGGATGACATATGGTACTCAGCTTGATTTAGGTCCCAATGGCTTTTTGGAAAGCTTCCCAGAAATATGAGGTGAATAGGGGATCTCAATCTAAGACTATCTCCTTTGGAATCCCATGCAACTTGACAATATCGACATATAATCCTGCTAGGTATTCTAATGTTCTCATTGATTTCGTGTGGATAAAGTGAGCTACCTTAGTTAGTCGGTCCACAACCACCCATACGGAGTCATGCTTCTTCTGAGTACTTGGGAGTTTTGCAATAAAATTGCAAGTGACACACTCCCATTTTCAGGTAGGTATTTCTAAAGGTTGCAATAGCCCACCGGATAGTTGATGTTGGGCTTTAATCAGTTGGCAAGTCTGACACTTAGAGACAAAATTCACAACATCCTTCTTCATTTCAAACCACCAGTAGGTTTGCTTTAATACTGATACATTTTAGTAATTCCAGATTGTATTGAGAACTTTGAACAATGAGCCTCTTCCAGGATATTCCACCTTAATGCATCATCCTTGGGTACACACAACCTCCCTCTAAATCTGATCACACTATTGGAATCAGTTATGATATCAGAAGTTCTTTCCATCATTTTATTCAGCTCTTCATAATCCATTTGTGCTAACTTAACATGATCAACCAAGTCATTGGAAATAACCAAGTTTGCCAGTAACCCTGTTAGTTGCTCCACAGGTTTGATAGCCACCACTTCTGCTAACATAGCCCAAAGTCTAGCTAGTTGCTGACCCTTGTCCACCTTGCCATTCCTACTCAACGTTTGCTTTCCCCATATGGTATAAGATTTGGAAGTCGTAGTCCTTCAAATATTCTATCCACCGCCTCTGTCAAAGGTTAAAGTCATTCTAGGTGAAGATATATTTCAAACTCTGGTGGTAAGTGAAAACTTCAAACTAGGCTCCTTACAAGTAGTGTCTCAAATTCTTCAAGGAAATAAAAATTGCTGCCAGTTCCAAAACATGGGTTGCATAATTTTGTTCGTGAATCTTCAATTGACGAGATGCATAGGCCACCACTTTATCTCCTCGCATAAGGATGCATCCTAAACCTAACAGAGATGCATCACTAAAAACTACAAATCCTTTATTACCATTTGGGAGGGTCAAGCTGGTGCAGTAATTAGACTCTTCTTCAAAGATTGGAAACTCTCCTCACACCTACTACTCCATTCAAACATGACTCTCTTCCTTGTGAGCTTGGTCATTAGTTATGCTACCAAGGAAAAATCTTTAATGAATTTCCTGTAATAGCCTGCTAAACCAAGAAAATTTCTAATGTCAGTGACTGACTTGGGTTGTGGCCAGTCAGTGACCGCTTTCACTTTCGATGGATCGACTTCAACTCTGGCCTTTAAGATAATATGACCGAGGAAGTTTACCTCCTTCAACGAGAAGTCACACTTTGAGAGCTTGGAGAACAATTGATTCTCCCTTTGAACTTGAAGAGTAATAGGCAAGTGTTTCACATGAACTTCCTCATTATTTGAATAGACCAGAATGTCGTCCACAAACATGATAATAAACTTGTCCAAGTATGCGTGGAATACCATGTCCATGAGCGACATAAAGGCCGCTGGTGCGTTTGTTAGACCAAAAGGCATAACAAGAAACTCATAATGTCCATACCGAGTTCAGAAAGCCGTTTTCTGTATGTCTAACTCCTCTATTCACAATTGGTGATAACCAGACTGCAAGTCTATCTTGGAAAATACTCCGATTGTTTTTAGCTTAGAAATTGGTGTTACTCTAGGTGCTAGGTCAATGACGAACTCCACTGCCTGCTTAGGAGGTATAACCCTCGAAATTCGTATGGGAATACATTGGGAAACTCTGCTACCACAAGAATCATGGACAACTCTTTGGGTTTGGACTCAGACTCAACTAAGTTATCCAAAAAGGCTTTACAACCCTCACCAAACAACTCGACTGACTCACTGATCGACAAGATACAAGATGATGGATCAAGTACTTGGAAAATGATCCCCATCTCACAATTACAAGGTTTTCGCACCACTCTCTTCCCGTTACAGTCAAGAAAAGCCTTGTTTGCAGACAGCCAGTCCATTTCCAATAGTACATGTTACCCTTTTACCCCATACATGATAAAGTTCCATACATAGGATTTCCCTCGTATATCTAGGAATAGGTTAGTCACTCCTAACGTTGTGACTTCACCATCTCCCATTGTAGTAGTGACTCTATAGGACTTGGATAATAGGGATGCTTGATGTCCTAAACTATTAACAAATAGAGATGAAATGAATCAATGTGTACACCCCGAATCAAATAAAACATCCACAATAACTCCTTGGATTAGAATTTGACCTCAACCAATGTAATCATCGGCCTCAGCATCCTCGACTTCAACTGGATAGAGCTTTCCTTTCGCTTGTCTGCCGGTTGTGCGGGTGTCGGGTAGTGCCTTTCCTTTCTCAAGCTACTGTATTTATTGCTTCGAAGGCTGATGACACTCCATCTACATGTGTCCCGTCCTTCAATAATTGTAGCACCTACGGGGCTCCCTGGATCTCCCTCAATGCATCTTGTTGAAATTATGACATCATCTCAGCGGGATATCCTCAAGCTTTTTGTTAAGGTTCATCTCTATGTTATCTCGATAGCTCTGCTGCTGGTGTCCTACTGGCCTATTTTGGATACTAACACGGTTGGCATTCTTGTGCTACAGAGTAACCTTCCCCTACCTCTGTGCACAATCATACTCGAACACCAACTCCTAAGTAGTGGCCGAGTCAATCACCTCTGTTATCATACTCCTTGGTGCCGTAGCAATCATACTCCTCAATTCTGGCTTCAATCTCCAAAAGAATTTGTCAGCTCTAGCCTTATCAGTTGTGAGAATCCCAGGTGCAAAACGCACCAGCTGTAAAAACTTCTTAGCATACTCCTAGACTTAATCCTCCCCCTGAACCAGGTTGGCAAAATCTAGTGCTTTCTTCTGGACAATGGGGTCTAGAATATATTGTCCATTGAAAGCTGCAACAAATTCCACCCATGTGATGGAATAAATCTCAAATCGATGAAATGTGGTTTTCTCCATGGATTTCCACGAGTAAGATGCTTCCTCCTAAAGCATGCATGTTGCCAATTTCACTCGATGGTGGTGGGGCACAAATAGCAGCCTAAAAGCTTTTTCTGTGATGTCTATCTAGCTCGTAGCCTTCATTGGATCAGTCCCTCCAACAAATACTTTAGCTCCATTCTTCCTAAACTTCTCCATGATATAGTGATCACTATCATCAACAACTTGTGGTAACACTTGTCAGACAACCGGTGGCATTGGTTCGAAAGCTCCCCTCACTCACCTAAGTCCACCAAATCAGCCAGCCCTTGGGCACTCCCCTAACCACCTTCTAGGGTTATGTTGGGAACCCCTGCTGAGTTTGACGCTCTATTCCCAGCTACCACTCCTGGTACCTGCTGGGCAATATTATGAACAACAGAGTTAGTATTTGCTGAAGCTTGCGCTAGTCCTAGTATGGTCGTCATGATCTGGGCCAATACATTTTCTATGTTCGAACTAGATTGAGTAGATCGGCTTGACTGTCTTCATGTGACTACCATCTGAAACGTCGAAATTTTTCTTCATTATGGTTCATTAATATGCTTCTCTTTTTTTTCAATGATGACAGGTTTATTAGCCAATAAACTCATTAATTAATAACATAAAACATTGGAAAAAAATAAATACAGGACTTTTCAACAAGTTACTTGAGTCATAAAGTGTGAACTAGTGGGAAACCGGGGTCTGATACCACCTATAACGACCAACCCTAACCGATCGGGGGTTACTCAAAAATATGAGTGATGTAAAAAATAAAATTCAAGCACGCAAATCATAACATGGCAAATAATTCTAGAAATTTACTAATCATAAAAATAAATCATGTTATAATAACATTCAATAATACATAAGATAAATTAACTACGTGAACACAAAGTCCCATAGCCTTCGACTGTTACCCATATTCACATTTATAACACAAAGATTATAAAAACAAGTCCAATTTATTTATCAATGCCAAACCTAGGTTTGTAAAAGAACCACCAACCACACTCTTAATCGTCAGTCCAAAGCTGCACACCTGTGGTCACAAACGTTACTGATAAAACCATTAAGCCACATAATTAAATGAAACAAGTCAATATTATCCCTATTATTATTTCATGAGACTTTTAGTAGTTATGAGCCTATGCTGAGCTCTAATTATGTCGAGAGGGGTGGCCATCCCATCCAGCTGCAATCTCATGTATATGCGCTGTAAAGACCCGGAAAAAAATAAAATAAAATAAAATAAAATAAATAAAATAATAATAACGTTCGACACGGTGGGAACGAACGTGACAAAATTTATTTTAATTAAAATAATTATTGTTAGCTGGTTAAATATGATTGACCCATTTAACCAGTTAAGTGAACTATATTACTTACCCATTTAACCGGTTAAGTGAACCATACCGTGTAACCGTTTAAATGGTTAAGTGAATTATATCGATTACCCAATTACCCGGTTACCCGATTAAGTGAAATACGGGCGAAGTATACCCTAGCCGTCATTTCATATCATTATATAAGGAGAAAAGGGGGGCGTCATTCACATTTTTCTGTTGATAGACGCCGGCTTCCTCCTTTTCTCGGGTAATTTTCCTTCACTTAATTTTACTAAGTTTTCATGCATACTTATATCTGAATTGATAATAAACTTCATAATCATGGAAATTAAAGTTTTAAATCAACAAAACTTAATGA